>PVJO010004155.1:0-113154 GCA_004026905.1 Hystrix cristata
TGGTGGACTGTCCTCTCCCCACTGTGGGCACTGAGCTAGGTGTGGTTTTAGGGCCTTGGAGAGAAGGCAGTTGAACTAGCTGGGCTATCTAGACTTCTGGAATCACAGATGCAGAGTGAAATAGGGCAGAATCAGGAGGGGTACACAGAAGGCAACAGTGGACTGTCCAGCCTCTTCAGGATGGACAGAGGGAAGTGTGGTTTCCAAGGCTGCAGAGCAACACAGCAATCAAGTAAGTCAGACTACATAGACTCCTGGCAGTAGAAAGGGAGCCCTGGTCACAGATGCAGAACAAAGCAGGGTGGCCTGCTCCATCCCTGGGGCTGGCTTAGTGATGCTCTGAGTAGGTCCACACTGCATCGCCTCGGGAGGCTGCCTGGGGTCAAGGGGCTGACTGGCCAGGACCTGGCCCTGATGTCTGAGTAGGGATGCTTTGTACTGCGTTGGAGTTTTCTGCTCTGTGAATTATGCCTCCTTGGGCCCAGAAGGTGGAACACGCTTACCACTTAACCCATGTATGTATTCTTATAGTTACAGTACTTCTTTGCTTCATCCATCCAATCACCTATTAATTTATTTGTTGTTTCTTTCATTCATTTCTCCACATACTTGCTCTTGTGCTAATTTAGTCCTTGGTCCATTCATTCCTAATTCCAGTGTTTGCCCATTCATTCATCTGTCGTCTGTTTGTGTGCTTGGCTCCTCACTCAGTCATCAGAGATTCATCATTCATTCTCAGTTTCACTGGCTCATTCATTCATTTACTCACCACCCCATTCATGCACTTATCCATTATACCTTGGTTCATTAAGTTATTCAACTGTCTATGCATTTTCTAATTAATTGATTCACCCCTCAGCTGACAAAACCAACTCTTGGAATGTGCTCTGAGGGTTGGTTCCTATCCAGTGTGATTTCTGTGGCTTAATTTAACCTCCCAGCATATTCGGGGCACCTGCACAGCAAGGGCCAGTTTCTTGAATAAACACACTTTTATTACCTACTAAGTGTTCACAGAGGATAGCTCACACATCACAGGTGCACAAGACTTCCAGTCACCCGTTGTGAGATGAGCCCAGGTCAAGTAAGAGAATGGCACCCTCGCCCCGGGCCCCTCCTGAGCCTTCTGTATTTCTCAGCTCTGGTGATCATGTGGGTCCCCTGATGGTAGATCCTGAAACTCAGTGCCTGCCACTCTGCTGGGAGGTAAAGAGGCCCAAGGGGCCTGGGGAGGAGCCGCCAGTGAAGGCTGTGTTAGGAGTTTGGTTCCTACTTTGGTTGCTGAGCCAGGCACGCTCTTCATAGTTGCCCCACAGGAAGGTCAAGGAGAGGAGGGGATATTTGCACACCACTGTCCTTAGTCCCTGATTGAGTGTTTTTCCCAGGAGAGGGTATTAATTACTGGGCAGTTAAATCCTGCCACATCTGACATCAGAGTGGGATTTGGTGACCAGAGAAAGTCCCCAGGCAAAGCAGTGTAGGGGCTGGTGAGTGGAAGTTGGTCTTGGATGAAAATGGCCAAGACTTTAAACAGCTGGGAGCTCACCAGGCAGAGCTCCCAGAATCCTCTGACCCCGTGCTCACCGATCATCCTCCACCGGCTTCACTTGAATTATCCCTACTGTGTGGTTCTGCAGGATTCTTGGTCATCAGCCAACTCCATGCTTTGTTTTATACATTGGGGGAACAAAGGCCCAGGCAGAGGATGCATCTGGTTCAAGATCACCCAGCCCCCACTCAGGACTCAGGCCCAGTCCAGACTCTCCCCACCCTCAGATGTGGCTCCTCCTCTTTGCTCACTGGAGTGATGTCTGACTTTACCTGGGTATTTTCTGCCAGATATGTTCAGGAAGAACAAAGCCAACAAGCAGGAAGCTGCTGCTTTTGAAAAGCTGGAAGCTAATGTGCCCTGGGGCCATGTTTTCCTTTTAGAGCTTCCCCCTCCACACTGCATCCCCAACACACACACACACACACACACGCATGCACGCACGCATGCACACACACATGGATGCACACACTTAAAAGCTGCATTTGCTGATGCAAAGCAGCTGTCAGATTTGCTCCCTAAGAAATGTGTGTGATCTTTGCTCATGTGAATAAACCATGCTACTGAAATAACTAGATCCAGTTAGAATCTCATAGAGCCAGGATATCACAGGGGAAGCAGGTTGAGCTGAGAGAACTCAAGTAACCATATAAGCACCTTGACTCTTAAATTTCTTTTAAATTGAGAAAGAAGACATTGTCTTTAAAGGACATCTTTCCTTCAAACTGTTCTGGGTTTGTGAGCACATGTGGAGCATGTGAAAGGTCAATATTTCATTACCGTTTAATCCCATCCCCTTTCTCCACTGCTGCAAAGGCCTTACCTCCTGCACCAAGGACTCTCCCCACACAAAGAACCCGGCACCAGGGACCACTCCTTGGCCCTAGGGATGCCTCCTGCACCTTGGACCTCTCCCTACACATATCAGCAAGTTTTCTTTGTAAAGGTTTGCCTTTTTCATCTCCTTGGAGAGACTGGACTGGGCTACTAGCCCAAGAGACACGGGGCCAGGACACTGAGAAAGTCTTGGTGCCATCCATGTGCTCCAGATGAGCTACCATCTCCTAAGCACCTACTGTGCAGCAGGCTCTATGTTAGTGCCTTGGGACAGTGTTCATAATCTATAACCCATGGCTCAACCTGCTGAGTGGAGGTTTCTCTGAGTTTCCCCCATCGTGTCCTGCCTGGATTACTGGCCAAGCTGCCCTCCTGGATCCTTGACCTCACAGCTCTGTGTGTCTGTGAATACTCCTGTATTAGTCAGTTTCCTATCACTGAGACAAAATACCTGACGTCCACAATTTAAGGAAGAAAGGTTTATTTGGTCTCACGATTTCCAAGTGTTTAGTCCATGGTGAGCTTGCTCTTAGGCAGAATCAACAGGGTAGAAAGGCATGGCAGAAGACAGATGCTCAACTCATGGCAGCCAGGAATCAGAGAAGGAGAAGCTAGAAATAAAATACACCCTTCCAAGCCACACCCCCAGTGACTCATGTCTTCTGACCAGGCCACACCTCCTAACAGCACATTCAGCTATGAGTTCATCAAGTTCATAGCTGGCCAGTGGCTCACACCTGCTGTGGTTCTAACTGCCCACAGGGAGGAAGAGGTGGGCAGACCCATTGGTCATGTCATCAAAGGGAGTTGGCACATAGGTCATCCTTGGCCCTTGGGCCAGGGGTCACTGGTCCCTGGCTCCGCCCAAAGATGTGAATGGGACATTGGACATCTTGTCTCTCTTGACATCATGTGATCCTGCGAATAACAAAGTCAGGCTATGTTAAGCTACTGTTAATACCTGTGCGTGCCCAGCGTGTGCGCATGGTGACTCCACAGAGCTGCTCAGTGACAGGGGGGTCACGGGATCGCCATCTTACCACTGTGGTTGCTGCCTCTGCTGCCATGCAAGAACTTCCCTTTCCCACTCTGGCCTCCTGCTGGTTGGCTCCTGGACCCTTTTGTCCCCAACATCCTCAGCCCTTGTCTTTTCCTGTCCACAGGGTTGAGGTTGGGGTGGGGAAACGACACAAACAGGTAAGTGGAAGATGACTCTCAGAGCTGAGTGAGGATCCTGGTTCTTTCCCTAAGAAACAAATATTTTAGCACAAATTAATTTAAGCATAGTCCATATCTAAAGAAGAAAAGAAGCTGGTAGATTCATTTTCTTAGTCAGCTTGTTCAAGTCCAGCATTAATCTATTCATCAGCTCAGCCCATCAGGAGCAAACATGCTTCTTCAGGAGTTTCTAACTGGAAATAAATGCCTCATTAAGTCAAATGTATTAACCTGAGAGCAGCATCGATGTCAGGCAGACTAATGAACGTGGTTACAGGGAACGCACAATAGTCCTCAGAGGGACCCGGCTGCCGTTGGAGCTTGGCAAATGGCTCAGCTCTTGTAGGGTGGGTGTGGAATCAGGGAGGAGGGAGGGGGCGGGAGATGGAAAGGGACAGTGGCTGAAAAGAGGCTTGTGGTCGATCTCGCGAGGGGTGCCTTGATCACTGCTGGTGTCTTTGAATGTTTGTGAAAGATCTGTGGCCGGGGGAGGAGATGAGGGTGATACACTGACTGTCGGGTGGGGAAGCTGGGTTTAGCTTCTCCTGGGGTTAGACTGGGCCTCCTAGAAGTTCAGGTGCTGGAAATTTAATCCCCAAATTCATCTGTAGGTGGTATTTGGAGACGGGATCTTCGGTGGTCCTTAGGTGAGGACACGAAGGTGGACCCCCGTAAGGGCATTATGACTTTGTAAGGACAGGAAGTGAGAACTGAGCCAATGGCTTGCTCTCTCTCCTGCTTTGATGCAGCACCAGGCCCTGGCCAGATGCTGAGCAGATGCCAGGGCCAGGCTCTTGGGCTTCTCAGCCTCCAGAACCCTGAGCCAAATAAACTTCTGTTCTTTATAAATGACCCTTTCTCAGATGTTTTGCTATAGCAGCAGAAAATGGACACAGACAGGCTCTGAAACGGGGGTAGGGCAGGAGGGTTGGAGCCAGGCTTCAGAACTGGGCTCAGGTCTGGGCCTCCCCACACCCTGGTAGATGAGGCTCGGCTTTGGCCCCTCTTTACTGTGCTGGCTCCTTTACAAGCACTAAAAGCATCAGCCTTCACAGAAGCCTGGGCTGATACATGTTTTGGGCCCAGGCTTACAGAAAAGGAAATCGAGGCTCAGGGGAGCTAAATGACCCGCCCAAGGTCACTCGGCTTGTGGGGAGAATGGAGACAGACAGGCTACTGCTCCCTGGGGCTCTGTCTTCAGCACCCTCCCAAGGCTGATTCTCCAGCTGCGGAGATTTCCACTAGCACAGGAAGTGCTCTCCCCACCACACAGGAGCCATGCGGGGCGAGGCTGAGGCACCTTCAGACCTTGATTTAAATATGGCTTCAGCCCAGGCCCAGGCCTGCCAGGAAGCGTGGCTCTTACTGCTGAGCCTGTTTCTTCACTAACACCTCTGCACATCCCCTGGAGGCCCATCGCTGCCTGGCTTCAATGTAGAGATGACTACCAAGTGGTCTCCCATAGCCTTGAGGTCACACCTGAGCTGGGGAGATAACCTGAGGGCGCTGGAAAGTGTCCAGGCCCAAAGGCCAGGACAGAGAACAAGGGAAGGGTCTGCAGAGAGAGATGGACATGCTGGCAATGACACGGAGAAATCCTGGAGGTCTGCATGGAAGACGTGCCTTCCAGGTATGCAACAGGACAGCCAGTTTGCCCTGGGACAGAGGTGGAGGGGTTCTATAAAATAGGCCAGGTCAGCTAGGAGACTGGCCCAAGGGTGAAATAAGGGAAGGGGGAGTAGACATTCATGTTTACAGACACTTAAAACCCAGGCTACCCTGTGTCCTCCTTGCCATCAGTCCACCAGTGGATGCACGCACACTGGGCATGCATATGAGCCCCCATAGTGAAGATTTTGTTCTATTGAAAAATAGAGCAATCCCTGTGAGGTGGTTATCATCAGTTCCAGGTGGCGGGTAAAGAAACTGAGACTCAGAGCTGCTGAGTGATCGGGTGGGATTCACCCCCAGGTCTCTCGGACCCGAGTTAGACTCCTGATTCCTCACTGGCCAAGGTGCTTCGCTTGTTTGCCCTGCACACCGTGGGCATCTGGAATCGTGTGCTACTGGCCACTCTCCTTCTGTGCCTCGGCTCTCAGGCAGGATATGTCTGGTGGGTGGGAGGCATGAAGATCCCTGAGCATTTCCCAACTTTGTCCACAGAGAGGCAGGACTTGCCTCTACGTGTCAGCACCCAGGGCCCTGGCACAGCCCTATAGTGACTCCCGACTCAGTGCTGGTGTCCTTGTCTCTTAGGGCGAGCCCAGATGTGCTTTCTGGAGTCAGAGGACCTCTTTCCCACAGAGTGAGCTGTGAGCACTTTGGGTGCACACTGAGACTGGGGCTGAATTGCAGGCTGATGCGCTTCAGCTGTTGAATGGTTGCAATGTGTTTAATTCCACTGCAATGATTTCTGCAGTTATATGCTGAACACTGTTCTCTTCCATACATCCTTCCTTAGAGAACTACCTCAGGTTTGTCTGCCAAGGTGAAAAGAGACAAGAAACTCAGGCTTGGTCAGAGGAGCACACTTCGCCAAGGATGTGTGGCCAGTGATGCTCATCATATGGGGCTGTGGCGCCCTGGCCCTGTGAACCAAGAAAGTTAAGAGCTGTCTTCAAATACAGAGAGGGCTGCCACAGTCATGAGGAAGTGACTTCCTCAATGTGGCCCGAAGGAAGACCTTTCCAACAGTCAAACCTGCCTTGATAGGTGGTGAGCTCCCCGTCCTTGGGGGTGTGTGAGCAGGAATGAGGTGACTATTACTGGGAGGCATCATATAAAGACAGCTGATGTTCAACTCACTCATAGCTGTTGTGTTTCAGGGCAACTTACTTGACCCCTCTGATCGTCAGTTTCCTCTTCTATAAAGTGGTTATGAAAATGCTACTTATCCATATTGTCATGTCACTGAGTTATTATGACATGTACATGAGGAAATACATATGTCTCAGATTGTTTCTGCTGCTATAACAAGATGGCCCAGACTGGGAAAGTTATAGAGAGCATAGATCCATTGCTCACAGCTCCAGAGGCCTAGAAGGACACAACCAAGGTGCCGGCAGGTTTGAGGGCTGGTGAAGGCCTTGTCTCTGATGTAGTCTTGTTGCTGTGTCCTCCAGAGAGGACAGAAGCTGCATCCAGCTGGGGCAGTGGGCCTGTCAGCCTCTTCCCAAGTCATGGGTCTGGAGAGCAAGCGCTTCCGGGTCACTCAGGCCTGGACTGCTGCCCACAGGCCCTGTCTTGTAATGCCGTGGCACTGGGTCATTGCCTCCAGCGATGAACTTGGAGGGACACAGACATTCAACCGCAGTGACCCCTGAAGCAGGGAAGGGCCAGGAGTCAATTCACTGCCAGCAGCAGGGGGCAGACCTTACGCCGCTTGTCAAGGCTTTACTTGTAGTGGAGGTTATGGTGTCACACGAGGCAAGGATAATACGACACTGAGCCCCTGAAAACTCCTGGGTAAATTCCACCCTGGGAGTCAGTTTTCAGTTACTTAGGTGAAGATGTCTTGGTCAGACACCCCTCCTTTAGCCACAGGCCAGTTTTCTCTTGTTAATAGATTTAATTTCCATGGACTCTCTGTGTTTTCTTGGAATTGACTGTTCTGTGAAAAACATGCTTTGGAGACTTGAAATAACCATCAGAGAGTCTTAACTAAATTACATTTTAAACAAGTGGAGAAAAATGACACGCTTGGAACAGGGACACCAGGGCGGCAGTGCCTTGCTGGAGACAGACAGGAGGGCCCAGGAGGGGCTCCCCCAAGGAGCTGCTCTGTCCTGCCGGCCGACTCACGAGTGGCCTCAGCTGCTGGACTGTGAGACGTGGCATTTCCTGCTCCCATCCCCGCCTCACTCTGTCCCTCTCTGGCATAAGAGGTGCATGGGGCACTCTCCTGCCACCCGAGGAGTGGTGGCTTTGCCTGGAGAAGGGAGATGGAGAGGGTCTCAGTCTTTCCTTGACCTCTCCCAGCCTCTGCGTCCCCATCCCGGGCCCCCTGCGGAGGGCTGGCACCAGAGCCCTGGGTAAAGGCGTGCAGGGGTCCCTTCCTCAGGGAACGTGGCCATGTGGCAATGTCTCATCAGAGATGGAGATGGGAGAAGCAACGTCCCCACCTGTCCCCGCCCATCCGTCCCCAACAGAGGGCCCCGGATAGGCTGGGTTCATCCAGACACTAGTCAGCCAGCGTTTGCCAGGGTCTGGCTCTGGACCTGGGCTGGAGCTTCGGGAAGGGGGAGAGGACGTGGGAGGGGCACCTGTGATACTGGCCGCAATCGCTAAGAACATCCTCGGGCGTGGCATACCTGGGTCTCGGAACCAGCGTGCTCCAGCCACTGGCCCCCTGCTCTCCCCTGGACTTTCTCAGCCTGCCCCTGTTAGCGCTGGGGCTTTGTACCCTCTGACAAGCCAGCCCTGCCCAGGCAGAGGCTCTGGGGGTGGGGATGGGGTGGCCTGGTTGCTCCTAATCTCCTGGGAAGCATTGAGGAGCTGCAGATTTTAAAGCAGTGGGAGGCCCCTGCTACTGAGGTTTAATAAGCAGGGCCAGAATCCAAGCACCACGCCACAGCAGGGACTAAATAGAACACAGACGTGTTACTGTGTCACCACCCAGGTCAACAGCTGGGGAGGGGGACTGTCACAAATGAGAAGGGCAGATCTGCTCCGCTATGCTGGGAAAGGCAGAGGCTTTGGGAAATGATGGGTAGTCGCTCTCAGAGTCCAGGCTCAGTGTGAGGGCACAAAGCAGGCGGGCCCTGGTGAAGCTACTGGATCCAGGGGCATGCAGCAGGCCAGGCCAAGGCCTCAGCTCTGCCACAGAGACCTGGCTTTCCCTCTCACCTCTGCCCCTTCCTACCTGTAAGTCTTAGGAAATGACTTGCTCTCTTTGAGACTCAAGTTTCTGCATGCACACAGTGGATCTGGCCACCTGCCAGGCCAAGGTCTTTTTCTGCTTGTGAGAACAGGTGCAGAAGCTCAGATCCTCACGGCGCAGGCTCGCCTGTCCCTCAGAGGGAGCAGCGAACACTGAGGTCTGACTCTTCTGTGCGCCTGGAGGCGTCACAGTGGAACTGGGCACTGGGGGGTCTAGGTCAGGGAACCCACCCCTCCCTGCATCTGCTGTGGGGTGCAGGCCTGGGGCACAGCCCCCTTCCCCCGCTGCCCTGTTCGGCTGGAGGGCAGGGGAGAGAGTGCATCCTGGGTTGGGGGTCTCTGAGGTGACCCAGGTCACCCCTGAAGTCACGGGGGAAGAAACCAACACCATCCTGTCCTCAGGTAGTGCCGAGCCCCAGGGGTAACTGAGGAGCCGAGCAGGTTAGTCCCTCCATTCCATGGACCCCCATGGCTTACCCCTTCCTGGCACTCTGTGAGGAAGACATCTAGCTCCAGAAAACTGACTGAGGGTAAAGAGGGCCCCACAGGGATGCTCCCCACATCCAATTAGGCACGAATGACCCACTTCCAGCTTTGCCGAGAATACTTTCTTCCCACCTCAATTAGGTGACTTCTCCAGCGGGCCTCAGCCAGTCTGGAATCACCTGAATCAGAGCAGCTGGTGCACACCTGGAAGGAACCTTGCCAGGATCCTCAGGTTGAGCCCAAGTTCCCAAGACCCCGAGGCCCTAGAGACTTTGTCAGCAGCTTGGGGGTGGGGGTGGAGGGATGGGACAGGCAGGGCCTGCAGGTCACAGTGTGGTCCCGGGGAGGATATGGCAGCAGGCCGTGGTGCTTCCCATGACCATCTTTCTGCATGTTGGAGCTGTGGGTACAGCAGCAAGGGCTGTGGCCTCACACTGCTCCTGAGTGATGGAACTTAGCTTCCCAGAAACCAGGTTCCAGAGAAGCTAAGTATTACTTCCAGAGGCGGAAGCTGAGGCTCCAAGAGGTCTGGTAACATGATTCAGGCCTCATATCTAGTCGGTGGCTTAGTGGGAGGCCACACTAAGGGTATGTCCTGACCTGTACGTCTCCCACCAGGAGGGCCTGCCCTGCCCTTGGCACCTGAGGGGCCAGAAGATGTGGGGTTAGCCCTGCAAGAGGCAAGTAGTGCTCTCGCGAGGCCTCCGTGAGCAGGGAGGACGAGACCTCCAGGATGAGGAGCAGGGCTTTGTGTTCACCTGGGCACTGGGGTCTCTCCTCGAATGTGGTCATTAAAGCCAGAACATTAAAAAATAACAGCCCAACCTGGTGCTCTGCAAGGAGAAAAGGGAGGCAGTACAGACCTAGAAGGAGGCCGGGCTACCAGGCAGAGAGGCTGGGAAGTGGAGGCTCCCCCTCGCTGCCCCCACCCCAGCCCCTGTTTGCTCAGGACCCATCTCTGCAGTTTCCCTGGGGAGCAGGGGAGGGCTCCACTTCTTCTTGGCTGGGAGGCAGGGAAGTGAGCGAGGTGGTCAGGGCTGGGGCTGGGGATTTACATCCAAGCTGAGTTTGGGTAAATTCCTTGACTTGGGCTCAGCATTCCACCACTGAGATCTCCATCCAATGCTTTTAGCTTCCATAAATCATTTTTAATAACACACCACCTTGTAATTACTGCTAAGCCTCCAGGGGAACAGGACGCACCTCAGACATAATGAACTAATTATTATGAGGTAAGTCTGTTGCAACTCGGGAGTAGGGCTGGATTTTGTGCTGAATCTCTGCCACTACTGGGCACCAGCCTTGGGCTCTGTGACCAACTCTGACATTTACTCAGCAGGACCAACGGGGTGATTCCAGGTAAACAAGACCAGGAGGGATTAGAAAGGGGACTGCAGCCGGGATTGTACCTGTCTGTCATAGAAAACACATCTCCATGGACTGTGACAGGGGAGGGAGGGGATGGGTATGTCCCTTCATGGCAGGCAGGTGCTAGATCAGCTGTTGGCCATAGACTTGAGGTGGGGGCAGATGCTGTATTGAGCTGGGGTGGGGCCATGTTGAGGGGCCCTGGCTTTCAGCCTCTAGCTGTCCTTTCTGGTGGTCTGAAGGTCCCCTGTGTCCCCTGGGTAGCCAGAGGTAGGTGGACATGGAAGTGGGGCAGGTTTGGAAAGACAGAATCTAAACAAGATCCCGTCGGAGTGGGCAGATAGGACTTGGGGGAGGTCCCAGGCATGGGGGATGAGAAACTGGACCTGATGTTTGCAGAATCTGGTGACAAGCAAGATGGGGGGATGGGCCAGGCCACAGGAGCAGGCGGGTGTTCTCTGCAGACAGAAGCACCTCCACCCTCGTGGTGCCTGGGGGGACATGACAGGGGAGGCCCCGACAATCCTTGGGGGGCCCGGGGCACAGGTCTGGGATGCTGCTCTGGGCTCAGAAGGGCCCAGGCTGCACGATCAGGTCGTGCAGGAGGTGCTTTTGCACTCTGCTGTCCCCACATTCCCCACTGCAGGTCCCCTGTGCCTCTCCAACAAGCACAGGACAGGCTGGGTATGTGAGAGTGGTGCTCAGGGCCAGCCTCAGCAGTGTAGACTGGCATGTGGAGGTAAATGATCTGCTTCCTCCTCCCAAGAGGGACCTCCCAGGTGCATTCTCCTCACCCAAAGGAGGTGCTACACATAGGAGAGCACTTTTTACTCTCTCCTTTCCCTTCCCTTCCCTACCTCTGCTGCCCCAGTCCTCCTGAAGCCACTTACTTGTGTCACCTTCTAAATAAATCACCCTCCTTCAAATCCCTGTCACAGGATAAGTTCCTGGAAGCCCAAGGCCGGGGGGTGAGAGGAGAGGTGTGGGCCCAGCAGGAGCAGGGCTGGAGCCTATGTCTCAGGGAACTGGGCACTGAGCAAAGATCTCTGCTGGAGTTTGGTCTCAGACACAAGGCAGGAGTGTAGTTATTAGAACTGTCTCCCAGGGATTGTGGCAGTGAAGAAGCAAAACCTAAAACCAGGTGTCTCCTCGGCGTAAGGTGTTGTCTACGGGCATCTGGCCTCATTTCCTCCTTCCAGCCATCCTACCCTGTAGGTTACAGATGAGGAAGCCGAGATCCACAGACATAACACAACCTGCTGAAGGGTTGAGTGAGCAGGTCAAGTGACCGGGCAGACTCAGGCCCGGCTCTCTGTCCCTGGCTGAATTCAGGTGTGGAGAAGCAGAGCGACAGGCAGTTCACAGCTCTCCCCAAACACGTGACCATGAGCGCTGCTCAGGGCCTGTCTGCTCTGGTGTGGGAAACAACTCCAGACACCTGCGCAGATCTGTGGCACTCAGGTTGTTCAAGAGATTGTTTGATTTTCCCGGGCGTTCCCTACAGAGGAAGGCGCTGGGCCCTGTGCCCCAGGACTGGGAAAGGGAGGTGCGGTGGGGACACAGTAGGGAGGGGAGGGAGGTCCAGATGGGAGGGCTGTGCCTGAGGCAGAGGCAGAGGGGCTGGTGAAGAGGGGGTGACGAGAAGCTTTGGGGCAGTAACCGGAGGGCCTGATGGGGGTGGCTGCAGGTGTCCAGTGTGGCGAGGACATCTCACAGCAGACTGTGAAGGTCCCCGCTTAGGACCATCTCTTTCAAGAATTCTAGGGGAGGCAAAGAGAAAGGCTTGGGGCTCTAGGGAAGACTACTGAATCTTTGGGGACCAGCATGTAGAACAGAAAGAATAATCAGATGTGCAGCCAAGAGATCTAGGCTCCGAACCCGCCTCTGTCTTTGAGTTGCTGTGTGACTTGGGCCAGGTTGGTCACCCTCTCTGGACTTGGTCTGCACATCCGAGGAATGAGAGCCTTTAATCCTGGGGGGCTTTAAGACTCTTCTCAGCTCAGGCTTCAACTGTGATTCCCCAAACCTGGCCGGTTGCTCATCTGCCCAGATCAGCCTCCTGCCAGAAGAAGGGAAGACAACACCAGACACAGGGACACAGGAGCCTGAAAGAGCTCCTGCAGATGGAACGATTTAAACAACAAAATAAATAATGTAATGCTGAACTATAACCTAAAGTGTAAAATAACGACACCCGCATCTATACTACATAAATAATTGAATAAATGCACAAATGGAGGAAAAGAGACAAATCTTCCCTGCAGAAGACTTGCTATAATTTGTACCGCCCAGGAGGTGGACGTGAACTCTCAGGCTGACTGCGCGGGATGGGTCACCTTAGAGGTTTACTTGGCAGAGAACACAGCACAGGAAGGGCGAGGGCAGGGCGGGGAGGAAATTTATAGAGGAGAAACTTGGCAGAAATTTAGCCAGGGTAAAGGTTAATACCTCCAGTGATAAGTCATGTGGCCCTCTGTGGGATTTGATGAAAAAGGCATTTCAGCTCTAAGGGCTTCTGCCCCAAGCCACAACTCCAGTCTGAACACAGAGAAAGCATCAGGCAGGTCCACGTCAGGGAGGCTTCTGCAGAATACACCTGGCCAACACCCCGTAGGACTGTCAAGACCAGGGGACAAGGACAGACTGAGGCGCTTTCGCAGACCAGAGACAGGTAAGGGGACATGAGAACTAAATATCATGCGGTATCCTGATGGGAATTTGGAACCAACAAAACAATACAAAACAAAACAAAACCCAGGAAGAATTGAATAAAGCGAGGAGTTTAGGGAGTAGTAATGTGACAGTGTTGGTTTCTTTTTACAAATGAACCCTCATTATCTAACATTAGGGAGAATGGGGGAAAGGCTGTAAGTCAGCTCTTTGTAGACTTTATACAAATTTTCTATAAATCTAAACTCTCCTAAAAATGTATTTGAAAAGAAACTCTTGATCCCTCAGTTTAGCATTTGAATAAAGAGAAACCCAGAGAGGTGACCTGATATCAGAAAGGCGTGTTAGTATAAGACCCAGGAATGGTATTCTACTGAGAGAACGGAATCCTGACTGATAGAGGCAAGAACCGAGGCATTTATTTTTCTCACCTATGAAACATCAGATGGGAAAAACATGAAGGCTCAGCAGCTCCAAGATGCCGTCGAGTCCAGGCTCCCCCTCAGTTTCCCCTTGGTGTCCTCAGGGTGTGTCCACAGGTCACTGGGTACTTCACTGGGCCTCGTGTTCCAGGACAGGATGACCAGCACTGGTCTGCACCAGAGTCCACAGGCCTTAGCCCTTCTGGAGATCTTTCCCAGAATGCCTTGCAGACACTTCTGCTCCTATTTCATTGGCTAGAGCTGGGTCATGTGACCCACAGAGGGTACAGGGGAATATAATGTGTTTGTATTGCATTGGCTGGAGCATGCCGCATGACTACTGCAGCTGGGATGGGATATACAGTGTTTTTAAGGAAAGGAAATTACTGTCCTCAATTCAGTAGGGGTTCTGTGAGTTAGGAGTAGAGGAAGATAACTGTGAGTGGGCAACCTGCAGTCTCTACCTCAGTGTTTCCTGTCTTATTTTTATATTTTCATTATCCCATTGGATCTGCATAGTGGCACATTTGCTATTGTGACCAGGCAGAGAGAGGCTGGGCCCAGGGCGCCTCAACAGGCTGTTTGGTAAGCCAGGCTCACACTTGCCACCTGGCCCAGGGCACTCAGCAGCTCCCTCATATCTGTACTCCTGCTCCTCTTGTCTTTCTCTCTTTTCTCTTTCTCAAGTCTCTGTCTATCTGGGTCAGCAGACCAGCCCAGACGAGCTCTTTCCTGCGGTGAGCACATTTTGACAGCGTGGAGAGGAGGGCTGGTGGTCTGCTAGTTGTGCTTCTGACACCACTGTAAAGCTGAACTCCACTTTAAACAAACTACTATTGAACATGCTGCACTCCCACACATTAGTGGGGAGGTGCTTTGCAGTAATCTCTTTGGAGGACACTTGAGCAGCATCTATCACAATTAGAAATGTGCCTATATTTTGACCCAGCAATTTTACTTCTTTTTGAAGTTGATGATTCTGAAAAGCTCAAGGATGTTCACTTATGCAAGGAGGATCACTATAGCAGTATATATAATGGCAAAAAAATAAAGAACAAAAAGAACACAGTGGAGACAATCTAAATGTCCAACCACAAGAGATTGGTTAAATAAATAATGGTGCATCAGGACTACTGAATACTAAGCAGCCATTAAAAAGATTGAGTTTGGTCTCTGTGCCCTAGCATGGGAGGATCTCCATGACATATTTTTGAATAGGGAAAACAAGTTTGAAAAATACGAACAGCATGACGCAAAAGTATTCTATCCATCTTGGTGCGTGTGCATTTAAGTATCTGGAAAGATACGCACCTTTGTTGGGAGACCCTTGGGGAAATCCATCATGGGTCCGGGACGCGCATGTTTCTGTTCAAACTCATTTGGACATTGGGTCCCACACTTTCTTGTCTCAAGAGCATCACTCTCGCCACCTTCGTTTCCTTTCTGCAATTAACAAAGTCCTGCTCTCCACACGGTCACTCACATCAGTGTGCAAGTATGTCACTATTTATCTCCAGAGCCAGAGTAAATAAAACATAAAAACAAAATAAAATCCTCTCCTGCTACGGACGCATCGCTTTGCTTCACCTTTACAGTCAAAGCACTTGAAAACACTGCCTTCCTCACCATCGCCTCCTTCCTCACTTTTTCCAGCACCGCTCATACTGGGATGGCGCCCTCCTCTCTCCATCCCACACTGCTCTTGCGAAGGTCACCAGAGACTTCTATGTCACGTTCAGTGATCAGTCCCAGGTGTCCTCTTAGCCAACCCATCACTGAAACGCTCTCTGACCTGTGCTCCCTGGACCCACCTGCTCCTGGTTGTCCTCCTGCCTTCCTGATGGGTCCTCCCTTTCTCCTTTGCTGGGTCTTTCTTGGCTCCTCCACCTTGGAACCTTGTGCTGCCCCTGTGGTTCTCTCCTCTGATCCCCTACTCTCTGAGGCTGCACCAGACGTGTGGCCTTTTGCAAGCTGTCCATATACTGATGGTCCCCAGTTTATATCTGGGCTGAGACCTTTTCCTGCATCCCAGGCTTGTAGATACAAAGGCAAATGCCACTTCCTCACCTGGGATCTCAAACCCACGTGTTCCAGCAGAACTCCATTCTCCACTTGCCTCAGAACAATCTCACAGTACAAAAGAAAGTATGGTTTGTGTCTAGAGGTCCCCCCAAAGCTTCATGTGGTCATAGGTGGGGCTGGATCTAGAGTGTGTGATGACTAAATCAGTCCACTGATTGGTTTGGCATAGTTCTGCTAGGATGGAGGATGTGATGCTAGGATTGAGGGTGCTGGGGTTAAGGGTGGGAGTGCTGCCCACTCTAAGGGCAGATAGCCTGGATAAGATATAAGGGACAGAAAGAGGCTTGCTTACCTCCTTGCTTGTCCCCTTGCTTACCTTGCTGCCTTCTGCCTGTCTGCCATGCCACCCTGCCTTGGATCCAGCCAATTGTGAACTGAAACCTCTATGAACTATAAGCCAAATAAACCTTCCCTTAACTTCGGGTGTCAAGTATTTTGTCTCAGCAACAAAGAGAAGAGTAGCCTAGACAGACAGATCCTGTGAAAAGGGTTAAAAGACAGGCTACTGATTGAGAGGAAATAATTGCAAAGCACGCATCTGACAAAATATTTGTATTTAGACTATGTAGAGAATTCTCAAAATTTGACAGTGAAATACACCAGTTGAAAAATGGACAGAAGACATTGGGAGACTGGCTATACAACTGGACAGTGGCCAGACCACATTTAAAAATGGAACCCGGGCCTACAGTCTGTAGCAATCGTCCCAGGAAACCTACAGTAAGCAACCCAAGACGATGGACTTTCCACAAGCCAAATTGCTACCTCTAGTGACAATCCAGGTGTTAAGCAATAGTTTCTGCAGCATTCTGCTCAAAAGGGCTGGGACTTGACTGGTAACTGACAGCTTTCCCAATTTTTGTCCTCACCTCATTTTAGACCAACCGGAGCAAGGCAAATGTGCCCCCCTCACCCATTACAGAGGAAGCTCGGCCTCTAGCTATCCCGCAGCTTCCCAGGCCAGCAACCTCCTATCAGGCGCATCTGGAGCCTTCCCTGTTTCCTGCCGCAGAGATTCCTTATTTCTTGGCCTGCCCTTGAGTCTTCGCCAACATGGAAGCATTGCTGGCTGCTTCCCTTGCAGCAGTAAGCTCAGAATAAATAGTTTTTTGTTGTCCTCACTTGGTTGGTCTCTGTTTATCGTCACAACAAAAGGGACACTTCACTAATGAGGATGTACAGATGGAGAACGAGCACATGAAAAGGTGCTGAACACCACTAGCCATTAGAGAAAATCCCTCCATGAGCTGTCACTACACATCTATTAGAATGACTAAAATGAAGATATAATAATATGGCAAATGCTGGTGCAGATGTGCAGAAACAGATCATCTGTACATTGTTGGTGGGGATTTGAAATGATGGAGCCGCACTGGAGGAGAGTCTGGCAGTTTCTCCTGAAAGCAAGCTGAGCACTGAGCAGCACATAACTTAGGCTGATGGGCGTTTCTGTTGCTGTATCACTTATCTAATATACATCGTTGCCTGAGCAGCATTTACCTAACAGAAGGCTTTTCTTCATAAGACACAGTCAGCCCTTTTGTGGTTAGGGAAAATGGGAAGCCCTTCAGCACTATGTTTGGTGCCTTTTCATTTTGTTTTTCAGTACGAGGAAGTGAACCCAAGGACTTCACATTGAGCTGCTGCCTAGCCCGTTTAAAAAAAAGACTGGAGACGGGATCTTGCTAAGTTGCTGTGCTGCCCAGGCTGGGCTCAAGCTTGCAGCCTCCCTGCCTCAGCATCTCAGAGTGCTGGAGTTATGGGCATATGCCACCACATCCAGCTTGTTTGGGCTGTTTTAAGTGGCAGAATCCCCAAACAAATGGCATGAAAATGCAAAACTGTGGTATGAAATTGAATACAAAAAGGACCCCATTTACAGTACGAGATTGGAGACAAGAAGAGCCAATTTCGCCTTGTTTGACCTCAGCGGGGCGTAAGTGCACCTGGCCCTGGATGGTTCGCTGCTTTGCACGTGCTGTCAGATGGAGTTTGGGGTTACAGGTCAATTTTAGCAGGCAGCAGAAATTTTAAATGTAGAAATCACGAATAATGATATGAACATTTCATGCATGTAATGTATATAAATAAATGCACGCATTTATAATGCATACAAGTATATGTCCCTCTACACATGTGTGCAAATACATATGTAGAGGTGTATATTTAGGCGTTTGTATGTAGAGACAGAGATGGAGCCCAAGACAGGAGGCCAGCACTGTGGGGCAAGGGCTTGCTATAGAAGAAATGCATGCTGCATTCCACCCATTTCACGAAAGGATTTGCCCATGGCTTCCTCGAAGCACTGCGCTCCCCAGAGACCGTCAGAATGGGGCCTGGATTTCTAACAGTAGTTTTCTCCCATGCTCTGCTGCGACCTCAAGAGCATGGGCAATGTCTGCTTTGCGGTCTGTCTAATCCCATCGGAAGGTTTGCAGGCTGTGGGTGGTGCTGTGGGGACAAGAGTGCAGGAGACTTGGCACTGTGGGCTCTTCCAGAAGAGGCTTTGGAAGAGGTGCCACTCAGGACCCGCGGCCAAGGCAAGTTAGCAGGGCCGTCCTGGCTGATCTGGGATCCGCCCAGCTCAGATTCAGGAGGGCCGTCTGGCATCGCAGCCTCCTGGCACATCCAGAGGGGCCTGGCTGCAGGCAGAGCAGAAGCAGGATGGGAGACGGCCCCTCTGCATCACAGACACGGTGCACATCCCATGAAAGGGCATCGTCGGAACAACCTTTGAGGTTGTTTCTTGACAAGGTGTCCTCTGAGACTGATACAAAAGAGGTTGAGAAACCTTGAAAGGGCGAGTCCTGGTTTCACCCAGAGCAGGCAGATGATGGTGAGCGGCACCTCTTCAGAGGCTTAAGTCTCTTCCAACCAGCATGGATTCTGTAGTTCCCCCCAACTCCCAGGATCATCTACCCCACTTACAGTCTACTAGGTGTTAATCAGGCAGAAAGAGATATGTGTTCTTGGCAAAGGGAAGAGCACATGCAAAGGCCTTGAGGTTGGAGGGAACAAGGCCAATTCCAGGTTCTCTGAAAAGGCTCATGTGACTGGGGCAGAGGGATGTGCAGACATGTGGGGTGGTAGTTGAAGCTGGAGAGAGGAGGGGTTAGATCAGGCTGAAGCTGGGTTCTCATCTCCAAAGCAACAGGAAATAGAGGAGGCTGCTCTCCCTCCCCATTGCTCAGGAGAAAATAAGGACTGGGGACACAATGAGGAGGAGACCAAGAACTTGCCCAAGGAGGACAGACCACAAGCTGCCACTGGGGGGGGGTCCTTATCTCTCACCTTTGGCTCTGCCCCACCCACCCCATTCTTCAGCCTTTCCAACCATGTAGCCTCTGCATCGTCACATGCGCTGCCTTTCCCACCTAGAGCTCCGTTCCCAACATGCCCACCCAGTGAATGCCTATCACCCTTCTAGATCAAGTTCAAGGTCACGTCTCCAGTGGGGTTTCCCTGACTTCCCTGGACAGAATCAGACAGGCCCAGCTTGGGGGTCCCTGCAGCCAGCACCTGCTTGTATGGGCTCACCTGTTCCTGCACCTTCCCTCACCCAGCAGGTATAGAGCTCCTGAGGGACCCAGTCAGCTTTTGAATTGTTAGCTAAATGCTCCTGGTGCCTGAATGAGTCATGAGCAAGTGACTGACTGAAGGCATCCAGCCACAGAGAAGCAAAAGGGCCACTGCAGTCACTTCCCACTCCAGAAGTGTTACCGTCGAAGGTGCCACCCCCACGGTGACTCACAAATGGGATTTTGCGATCTCGAAATGGCATGAAAAGATAATGTCATTGTGATTCTTTTAAAAACAGCTTTACCGAAATACAAGTTGCAAACCATAAAATTCACTCTTTTAAATTGTTCACATCTGTGGTTTTTAGTATATTCATAGATCTGAGCAACAACCAGTATCTGATTTCAGAACATTTAGCACTTTCGAAAGAAACCAGTGCCCATTAGCAGTCACTCGACATTATCCCTCCCCCGGCCTGGGCCATCATTAATCTACTCTGGGTCTCTCTGGATTTTCCTGCTCTACACATTGCATATAAATGAAACCATACAATACGTGGTCTTTCATGACTGACTTATTTCACTTAGTGCAATGTTTTTACACTGGATTCATGTCGTTGCCTGTATCACTACTGCATTCGTTTATATTGTGAATAACGTTCCATATTGTGTGGATATACGCTATATTGTTTATTCATTTATAAATTGATGGACGTGTAAGGCGGCTTCTGGTTTTTTTGCTATGCATAATGCTTCTGTACGAATAATGCTTCTGTGAATGTTTGCGTGCACATTTTCGTGTAGACCTATCTTTTCATTTCTCCTGAGCATGTAGCTAGGTGAGACATTGCTGTGCTATGTGTTACTCTCTGTTTAACTCTTTAAAGAACTGCCAAACCGTTTTCCAAACATCTGTGTCATTTTATACTCTCACTAGCGTTGTGCATTTTGTCAACATTTGCTATTCACGATTTTAAAATGATAACTCTCATAGTCGGTGGGAAGAGGCATCTCATTGTGGCTTTGGTTCTCATTTCCCTCCTGACTAAGGATGCTGGGCATCTCTGTAGGTGATTACTGTCCATTTATAGGTCTTTGGGGAAAAGCCTGTTCAAATCTTTTGCCCATTTTTAAAATCGAGGGGTTTTTAATTGTTGAGTTTTAAGAAATCTTTGTGTATTCTGGATACCAGTACCTCATTAAATATGTGATTTGCCAATATTTTTTCTGTACATTGTCTTTTCACTTTCTGCACAGTATTCTCTGAAGTACAAAGATGTTAAGTTTTGATGAAGTCTGATTTTTTTCATCATTTCTGTCATTTGTGCGTGTGAAGTCATAATTAAGAAGCCATTGCTTGACCCAGGTCACAAAGATTTACTCTTATGTTTGCTCCTATTTTTTTATATTTTAACTTTACATTGTTCTCTGGTTCATCTTGAGTTAGCTTTTATGTGCAGTGTGAAGTAGAGGTCCAGCCTCATGCATGTGGATATCCAGTTTGTACCAGTATCATTTGTTGACTTGATTATTCTTTCTCCACTGAATCTTGGCATCCTTGTGGAAGAAAACTGATCATAAGTAACCTTTCATGTGTAGACATTATACTGTAGCTTGTGCGATTGAATATATAGTTTTCTCGATTTCATATTTAGAGTGTTCACTGATAATGTATAATATGACAATAATATGACAATTCATATTTATCCTGTATTAGTACTATACTGAACTCATTTGTTAATTCTAACAGTTTTTTCTATGGACGTCTTAGAATTTTCTATATTCAGATTATATCCTCTGGTGAAAGGAGATAACTTTACATCTTTCTTTGCAACGTGGTTGGGTTTTCTTTCATTTTCTTAATTGCTCTGGCTAAAACTGCTAGAACCATGTTGAATGCAAGTGGCCAGAGCGCTATCCTCTTCTAGTTCTTGATGTTGGGGGAGAAAAGCATTTAACTTTTACTACTAAGTACAGTGTTCACTGTGGGGTTTCCTTTCACGTCTTTTATGAGGTTGAGGACCTTCTGTGCCATGCATTTTAGCGATGACTATACCAAGGGCGGAGAGATTGAGCCACATCTTCAAAGACACGCCGTCCAAACCTCTGACAAGAACCCTGATTTCTAGCAACTACAAACAAACTTCATCAGCCACAGGACCTGGAGCGTCTGGCGGCCGCCAGCTCTGCGCGCCCACTGTGGCCCTGGCTCCAGGTCGGGGACACTGAGTCAGCTCCCGGAACCCTCCCTGCAACCCAGTGAAGTACCCACTTGTTACTTAATTTTTATTTATTTATATTTCTATTGTGCTATTGTGCTGGGTTTTCTTATCGTAAAGGAAAACTCATGCTTGTTTTAAAGAATTCAAGTATTAGAAAAATGTAAATACCAGAAAGTTAACGTGCTGTAGTTTGGACATGGTTTGAGTGTGTCCTCTGTGAGTTTCACGTGTCGAAGTTTAACCCCCGTTGTGTGGGATTAAGAAGGTGGAAATAATGTGACTATGGTGTTCAGAGGGGGAGCGTTTGGGAGCTGATTAGGATTTTAGAAGGTTGTCAGAGCAGAGACCCCATGATTGAACTGTGGAGGTTTTGTAAGAAGATTTAGAGGGAATAGAAGAGACATACCTGTGTGTTCCTGTCTCTCACCCTGTGATGCCCTGCACTCCAGGGCTCTGTCAGCAAGAAGGCCATCCCTAGATTTGAGCCTTTGAGCCTTCAGACTATAGCTAGAAAACTTTTTTCTTTATAAAGTCATCCAACCTCAGATAGTTCCTTATGGTGGTGTAAAAATAGACTCCTACGATTTCCATTATTCCACTACTCTTATTCCCATTTTACAGACAGAGAAACCAAGGCTTACAGGTGCTTTCTATGTGACCAAGTCTTTGTTCTACAAGTACGCTGCTGGGCTCTCCACTTGCCTGATGTGATACCACAGCTCAGAGGGTTGGGAGGGAAACCAAGGCCCTGGGGAGATTCTGGGGAGCTGGAAACAATTGGGTCACATAAATGGACTGTGTTCCTTCCAGGTAGGTGCCAGGCAATCAATATTCAATTGGCTACCCAAAGTGGTGCCCACTTCCCTGCTTACAGATGGTAATGAGGAGCAGTGATCTTGGCACAATCTAAATAGAGGCTTCCTGAGCAACCTGGGTGGAGAAGGTGTGCAGGGAGCTCCTGAGGGGTCCAAAATTTGGGCTGATGGATCACCTGGGCAGGCGCCTCTGCCACCAGCATCCTGGCTGAGGACAGAAGAGGTAAAATCACTTCTCTCATGGTGATTATCTAAAGCGAGCTGGTCCATTTTTCTCTTTAATTTTCTCTGCATCTCAGGAAAGTGTCTTCTGCAGGCCCCAGTTATCTAAATGGTGGATTTATTTGATGGCTCTATGCGGCCTGGCTGGGAGACCAAAACATGATCCAGGATGAGGGGCTTGAGTCCCTGAGCGTCTGTCTGGTGGTTCCCTCTGTGTGACGCATGAGCAGGGGACAGCTGTCCACTCATAACCATCTTCCCCATCCGCTGCTCCCGCGTCCCCTTCTGCCCCTCCCTGCTCTGTGTGCTGATGTGCCCTACCCAGCGGCAGCTGCGGCCAGGCTGCGGCAGAGAGCTCCTCAGTGTGCCGTCTGGGAGGGGCAGCTCCAAAGGAGACCCCGATCTCCCGACGGGGGACAGTTTCACAGCTGCCTGGTGAAGACTCCAGGGCGGTCAAGCACAGGTGGGGCTTGGTGTCTTTGTTTACACTGGTGAAAACTAACACGGACAGCGCTCTTTCATCCAGGGCTGGCTGCGAGCTTCCTGCATGGGTCCGCACCCGCCCCTCACCAGTGCACTATTCTGTAGACTAGGACCCGGGCACAGACAGAGGAAGGGCTTGCTCAAGGTCACACAGACAGGGAGTGGCCCCAGGGAGTCAGCTCGGGCACAGGACTCCACGCACCTCTACTGAAGGTCAGGCAGTGAGAGTCCGTCCTCACAGCAAGGGCCAGCTGACGCGGGTTTTGAATGTCATATGAGCCTCCGAGGGTTGCTGCAGCTGGGGTGGTTGAGTGGCCACCAGCAATCTGACTTTGTAGCACCTGAATGTTCTGCATCAAGGACCGCACCTGTCTTCTTCCACAGCGCCTGGGAGAGGGACCAACACAGAGCAGGTGCAGGACAGGAAGAACCAGTGCATCAGGGGACGTCCTCTAGTCTTGTTTGGGTGCCACGACTGTGCCTGGTGAGGAGGATGGTGCCTGCAGCAGTGCTCAGGCTCCGTTTCTTCAGTTCCTCATGCACGTCTCACAGGCCTATTCAGAGGACCGTCTGAAAGCTGGCCTTCGTGAGGCACAGGCAGGGTGGCAGGAGGGAGGGCACAGGAGTTGGTCCCTATGCAGCCTCCTGTCAGCAGGGAGGACAGAGCCTTGGAGAAGTGCTCATAGGAAATGTGAGGAGATGCTGGAGGCCAGCAGAGCTCTTGGGGCCCAGGAAGGGCCTGGGTGGGTCACAGAGGGCTTCCTCGAGGAGGCACGTGGCTCCTCCATGGAGAGGTAGAGTTCCTGCCCAACTCCTCAAGTGGGACTTGCTTTGGCCAACAGACCACAGTGAAAATAATAAAGTGCCTGCACCCACATGCCATGTGCGTAGTTACCCTCTGCTGGCCCTGGCCTGCACTCAGAGCAAGCCCAGCAGCCTGGTAGAAGAGGAGACGAGGGACCTTGTGATTCCAGCCTGAGCCAGCCAATCCTCACCCACCTGCAGAAAGAAAGCTGAGCCCACGTGTGAGTCAGTTTTCCAAGACCATGACAGAATACCTGAGAGAAATCAACTTAAAGGAGGGAAGGTTCCTTTTGGCTCACGGTTTCAGAGCATTCAGTGCAGGATTTCCTGGCTCAGTTGCTTTCAGGGCTGTGGTGAGGCAGAATGTTAGGGTGGAAGCATGTGGGGGAGCAAAGCTACTCATCTCATGGTGGCCAGGAAGCAGAGAGAAGGGGCCAGGGTCCCAATGTACCCTTTAATGGCACACTATCACTGACCTACTTACTCCAGCTAGGCCCCACCTCCTAAAGATTCTACCACATCCCAGCAGTCACCATGTGGGACCAAGCCTTCAAAGTGAGCTTTTGGGAGACATTTCACATCCAAACCATAATAGCCCACCTGCAGCAGATCTCAGACACTTGGAGGAACTCTGCCAGAGGAAGTGCTCAGACAAGCCCAGCCTAAATCTGATGCTCCCACACATTTAAAACTAGATAAAAGGTAGTTGCTTTGAGTCACTATGTGTTGGGATGGATTGTTACACAGCAGTAGGTGACTGATACATGGGTTCTTCATATATATATGTATAAATATTATATGTATATATGTATATGTGTATGTGTGTGTGTTTTTATATATATATATATATATATATATATATAAATATCTTCAGACTATGAAGAGCTACAGCAGAGATCAAAGGCTTAGTCTGCTGAGTTCTGTGTCAGGACAGCCAGGGAATACTGACTTGGGGGCTCCCATCAGGGTTGGGAGCTGGGTCAAGGATCTGAATAACGAATAGACCCAATAAGAAGCAATGAGAGGCTCCAGATTCAGTAACTTGGAGCTCTGGGAAGCCTACTTGGGTCCACAGCCCACCAGCGAGGAACAGAGAGAGTAAGAAATCTGCTGAAGGTCACACAGTTAGGAAGCCCAAGGGCCAGGATTCAAACTCATGCTCCCCCAGAAGGCTAACTAGGCTCCTACCTCTATACCCTCCAGCCCCTTGGATCCCTGGAGCAGAGACCTTGCTTCTGATAAACTTAGGGAGAGCCTCCTGCGCCAGCTGTCCCTGCTGACATTCCCACTGAAACATGAGCGCTGCGGGGTTGGTGCTTCCTGAAGGCTGTCGGTGGTCACCCACGACCACTGTTCTGTGAGGCCACGGAGCCCAGAACAGGGACCTCGGCATCTCCAGAGAGGGAAGAGCTGCTCAGAGCCCCAGCGAGCGCCCTGGCCCAGTAGTTTCTCAGCCATGACCAGGATGGCGATGCCACTGTGGGGATGGCTGCTGGGTGAGCCGAGAGCCACCCCATTGTCTTGCAGTGGTATGATCCAGGGCAAGCCACCCATTCTCTCAGGTGATGACACCTCTGTGTGACTTGCTGAGAGGGCAGAATGAGTACCCTACATCGGGGACAGGGCAGAGAGCCTGGCACAAACAGGCCTTCTAGGGCTGAGAGCCCCCTGCCCTGAGCAGCCATTTGAGACTCTCCCTGAGACACGTACCTGGGCCAGCGGCTCTTGAGAGCAGGGGAGGGGCCCTTGACTTGGGTCCCTGCAACCTTAGGCAGAGTCTAGCTCGCAGCAGGACTTGGTTTGAATGTGTCCTTAATAGTGCCTGGTTGATACAATCAGTGCTGTACTGATGCTTCGCTTCCAGAAGGGCAGGCACCAACCCCGGGGAAATCTTCCACACTAGCCTTGCTCTGGGAAAGAGAAAGAGAAAAGACTCTAATTCCAAAGAGTAAATGTCAGTGGCTCGGGACGAATTTGGAGGTTCTGAAAATAAACACCAGCATGGAGAGAGAGAAGGAAAGAGGAGGAGGTGGAGTTGGAGGCTAAGTGAGAAGCTGAGTGTGAGAGCAGGCAGGGGTGCTCCTCAGGGAGCCTGGTGTAGGGGGTTCAGCCAATCCTGGGCTTTCTTGAAGAAGGTACCTTGATGAAGGATGGTGGTGCCACTGGGCAAAATAAGTGGGTGGAGAATCACCCGTCAGCGCTCATACAAATCACTCATCAGAGCTCAATTCTGTAAGTACACTGAGGTGACCGTGCTGTCTGAGTGGGTCAGTCTTTGCAGAATTGCAGGTCTCCAGTCCCAGACATTCTGGGACCCAGCTTTGGCTGGGTCCTGGGCCCACAGGCAGTAGCTCCTTGAAGTTCCTTCCGGGCCTCCCTGTCCGTGTTCAGTTTGTTCTTTTTTTAACAGATCCAGGACTGGCTGCTCACCACTCAAAAGCCAATACTCAGGAGACACGAGTTGGTGGGAAAGAAACCACTTATATTCAGGTGCTGGCATCCTGAGAAGACTGAGTGCTATTGTCCTCAAAGCACCCTCTGGGGCAATTCAGGTCCATAAGCAGAGTCCTATGGGGAAGGAAAGGAGTTGCACGGGGCGATGACAGGCAGCCTACATGCTGGGTGGGAGTCTTTGTCATCCAAGACATGTTTCTCCTTTTCTTCTCTTCTTTTCTGGCTGGAAGATCACAGTGGACTTTGACTTCCTGTGGCTAGTTCCTGTAGTTCTTTACACAGACATCTTACTTTTCTGCAAGTTAAACTTCACAGCAATTTACATGCTTTATGTTAGTTAATTCGCAGGACTAAAAAATAAGGAGGGGTGTCACACATTCCAATATAATCTGAAAGTCACCAGATGTTCTTAGTTCTGTAAAGCTGAAGAAAGCAGCTTACATCTTATTATTTAGGTACAGCTTCTGTTTAGAATTTGGAATGTAGGGCAAAGTGAGGAATTTGCAAAGAACACCTCACACAGGAGCGGCCACTGTTACATCTTCTCAGGCACGTGCTCTGAGTTCCTTTCGCCAGGCCCTGAATGACTTGGCTCACTCCCTGTTTCCTCTAGGTTTCTGCTCCAATGTCACCTCATCAGAGGGCCTTTCCTCAGCCCACATCTCCAACATTTCAGGTTCTTCTCTGTCCCCCTCACCCCGCTTCATTTTCTGGCCCTGCCCTCATCTCCTGACACGGTCCTGTTTGTTTGCTTACTGTCTTGCACTTACACACACTCCCACACACACCCTGGAACATCCATGCCCTGGCAGCAACTGGGGCTTGGCCTAGTTCCCAGCTGTGTCCCTGGGCAGGGGGGGCAGGTGACAATTCTGGGGATGTTCACTTTCCACTTCACATCGTGCCTGCCCCACTTAAAGCACTTGCACGGCTCCTGATGACTCATGGGGCGACGAACCCACCCAGCTCTGCCTGCAGCCCTGCCTTCCCCACCCCACCGTGCTCTCCTGCTCTCTGGGCTCCAGCCCCTCCAGCTGTGCTTTCCAGCTCCGTCTCTTCCTGCTTCTGTTTCCCCAGCACCTGAGCACATGTCCTTGGACATTCACCTCACTCTTCACCTAGCGAGTACCTACTTATCTGCAGATCTTTGCTCTATAACTCATCCTTGGGGAAGCTTTGACTCTCAGGTCTATCTCAGCTCCCCGTGCCTAGGAAGGGGGGTGTCTGTTGGCTCCGCGAGCAAGCAACAGCTGCATCCCTGTGCTGAGCATGGCACCTGACACTATATGTACACATGGAAGGAACAAATGAATGAATGAGTGAATAATGAATGTGTCCCTACACCACAACATCCAGGCAGAAATGGCTGGTCAGGAATCAGGGGAAACAGGGGATACCAGGGTGGAGATGAAGGCTGAGGCTGCAGAAGACCAGCCATGAGATGGCCAGTTGCTCCCTCTTCAGCCCAGTTGGAAGCAGCCGAGAGCTTCATTTAAGAAAATACACAACCACCATCACCTGCTAAGGTGGCTGGAGAGAAGCAGAAAGAGCCCCAGGGGCAGGCAGGGGACCAGCCTCCTTCCCAGCACTGCCCCTCCTCCCGGAACCCCCCCCACCACCACCCTGCGTGCAGCGCAAGCCTTCCTCCTTCGCACTGCGTCTGCGCACTGTACACACCGTCCTTCTCACCTGTAGTAAGTGCCCAAACAGAACTTATGCTAGAGCCCTCCCCATCTCTAAGGAGGCTGGGAGCCTCTTCAGGACAGGGCCAGAGAGTATTCATTTGTGTGTCCCCATCCTGATATGGCTCGGCCTTCATGTAGCATTTTGTTACTGGACAGTCCATACTGGCTAAGTTACTGCTCTTTTCTTGCACTCAGTTTCTTCTGTGAAATGGGAAGGTGATAACACCCAGCACCCACTGATTGCACGCTGGAGGGTGCAGTGAGATGTGGGCGAAGGGCTCAGCTCAGCGTCTGGGGTGGCAGGAAGAGTCAGGTTGGGATGGGCTGGCTGCGGCTACTGTGGGCGGGCCACGGGCTACTGCTGTGACCAGATGGGCACCAAGGCGTTTGTCCAGAGCTTTTGGTCCACTTCTCACTCTGCCCATTTCCAAATGGATGGCATTTGCTGGCATTTTCTGGAAGCTGCTCTGAGCCATTGCTGGTCTAAGCTTTTTAGCTGCACTTTGCATTTTCCCATTTCGTCCTCACAACCCACAGAGGGGGTGAGATAAAGGTCCTGAGTGAACCATTGGAAATGCAGAAACTCCCTGCCCCCATCTGTTTAGAGCCATCAGGCTCCCACTGCTGCGAAGGCACAGGCGGCCTCTGAGCACCCAAAGTCCAGTCCACCCAGCTTCTGTCCTCCCATGCCAGCCCCCCACACCTGCCCAATTGTGAAAATTGAGGTTCAGAAAGACGAAACAGCAAAACCAGGTTCAAACACGGACCTATCTTGAATCCATCCCTTGCGCTTGACTGGTCCGCAGGTCATCCTGGTGACAAGTGTCTGTTCAATAGACTTTGAAACTGACAGCATGTTTTGTCTGCCACATGTGTGTCACTGGTGGTCACCCACCCCTCACACCCAGAGGAGGGTACTTATTGACCCATGTGTCAGTGACAACCTCCTCCCACACTTTTTCCTCCAGTACTTGGGGTCTCCCTGCTGCTCCATCTCATTCTGGTTTGCTCTCTCCCTCGAGCTTCTACTCAGCTCTAGATTTAGCAAGGGGCCCGCGGGAGGCATGGGAGGCTCTGATCTGTGGCTGCTGTGTGCACAGAGGACACAACCTTTGGAGGGGACGAGCAGGTCATCACCATGTGACTTAGGGCCCAGCCGAAGGCTGTGTGCATACTGGTTCCTCTGGACCAGTCAGCAGCGGTGGCTCTGGAGGGGCGGAGGCCAGGCAGCTGCTATGTCACTTCTGTCCTTTGCTGGGTCTTTATGAGCATCTGGACATGGGCCCAGGGGTGCTGCTGGGTGCCAGTGTGTGAACACAAGGCGAGGGTGCTGTGCAGGTGGAGATGGGCCTCGGAGTCCAGTCCACGCAGGCACGGCCTTGGTCCATCAACCAGAGCTGAGGCCCTGGAGGCTCCCTGACTTTCCCGGGGACTCCGGTTGCAGCCCAGCTGGGATCCAGCCTGTCAAGCATTGATGAGCCAGGACCCCGAGTCCATCTTCCTCACTTCTCCTGTATTCGGCATTCGACAGTGGGGAGCACTTGGGCCTGAGCTGGGGGGAGCCGGGATGCAAATCAGGTGTCCACACTCTGGGGCTCACAGCCTGGTGGCAGAAGCAGGTGCCTAAAGGGACAAATACAATGCAGGGAGATGGTGGGGTGAGAGTGGGTTTGTATTTTAGTGGCTCTGAAGTGCTGGTGAAGGGTCAGAGGCACATGGACTTGAGAGTGGGCTTTGCCACAAACTGGCCATAAGATTCTGGGCCGATTTGCTGAGCCTTGGTTTTCTCATCATGTTGGGATTTGGGAGGGACAAATTAGTCGAGGAAATTCAGGGCTTGGCACACTACCTGGTGCTTACTAAGCAGCCATTCTTATCTACTCCTCCAGGAAGCATGTGTGAAAGAAGTAGGTGGTCACTCAGCCCCTGCTGTGTGCCAGATCCTGCTTGGGGAACCGAGAATTAGGGGGTGAAGTGGGCCAGGCACTGTGTCTTTGGTGATCCTGCAGTCGACCCCAAAGGACTGAATGTGAATCATACAGAGCAGCTCTGGGGGGCAAGATGTGGCCCAGGGGCATCAGTAACAAAGATCTTCCTGCTGGGAACACGGGGAAGAGACAGAGTCAGAGATATTAGGGCCACATGGATAGGGCCAGGTGCCGGTTTGGTAAGGGAGCAGCGATGGCGTCTGGGATGGTGCTAAGGCTCCCAAGGGCAAACCTGGACAGAGACATGGAGGTGCTTCTGCAGGGTGGGGGGCTTTCAGAGAAGCAGGGTTTGAGGAGGAATGAAGCCCAGACTATTGGACTTGTGTGTTTGGATTTGTAGTGGCTATAGATGCCAGGGATGACGCATAGTAACGATGGGTCTTGCTCTGTGGCTGATGCTACAAAGCCCCAGAGGACAGAGGCCCACTTGCCTCAGAGGCTCACACGTAGGGCCAGCAGGTCAAGGCTGCTACTGGGGCAGACTCCCTGCCCTACCTGGGGGCCCCATTTTCCAGAGAGGCAATCACTTCATTACAGAAGTTTCCTCCCACAAAGATGAAAGATGAAGGCCAATTAAAATCTCTTGGTTCAGCATCACTTTTGAAATGCTCTACAATTGTGCATCCAGCATCTGTCTGCAGCTGCCTGATTTTAGCCATATGCTAGCAGGCTTCTCATCAGGCTCATCTACCTCGAGGTGGCAGAGAGGTTCTAAGAAGCATCACAGATCTTTTGCCTAACGTATGTCATGAAATATAAATCTGCTGTTACTCTGACAGCCATCTGTCAACTGGCAGAAGAGAGCTGCCACTGGGAGAGCAAGAGCCATGTCTTCACGGTGAAAGCCACCCTCTCACACTGTGCACCCCTCCCCCATCCTTGACCTTGGTCTCCCGGATCAGTCCTGGGAAACTAATGCTTTTAACTGTTTTGAACTTTGGCTCAAAGCCATAGTGGAAGCCATCATTATGATGTAAAAAATATTTCCAATTGTGGACTAATTCTTTCTTAGGATGTCTGCATCCTCATGCAGTGATCTGCCATCTACTGGTTTGCTTCAGACTGGTTTAGTGCTCTGCCCAGTGCCTAGTGAAAGTGGCTATGTGGTAGGCAAGGAAGGGCCTGGATCTGGAGAGTGTAAACATCGCCCTTAACTAGCAGCAGCACCTCACAGTCACAGTGGTCCTAAAGAGGGGAAAAGGTGACATGTTCTAGAACCACTGAGTGAGTCAAAAAAGCAGCCCAGCTGTACCACTCACTGTGTGACCACAGGCGAGGTCCTGGACAGTGTTCTCAGCAGTGGCATGAGGTGATGCTGGTACTTCCCTCAGTGGGTTGTTGGGATGGTTAACTGAGAAAAAAGCAGTCTGAATATGTGGTACAATGCTGGAAACCCAGAAAGCAGCTAAAATGATACTTTAGAACACCAGTGTTATTTTCCACCATTTACTCACAGGGTTGAAGATTTACCAGAAGACGAGCCATCAATTTGATCAGAGCTTCTGAGGGGGAAAGAAAACATAAAGAAAGGTGAAATTAAATGTCTAGATCAATGGAAAGATGCATTTTATTCTAAATGGATTTAGAATGTTTAAAATGTATGTCTCAAAGGGAAGAAATATAATATGAATAGCAGAAAGCTCTTTGTAGATTTCAGGTTCCTGGATCCTTCCCAATATTGCCAATGAGCTGAGGGTTCTTTTGATCAATTTAATGAAAATCATGAATTGACAAAGTGCAGCTCAGGTAACAGCTCTGGGCTTTGAGTGCCAGTGACTCAGCCCTAAGTGTTACAGCGCTGACCTCTGAGCGCTCATGGCCCTTGACAATTAGTGCTTCAGCTTTCTGTAGCTCTTAGCTACCCCATCAGCTCCTCAGCAGCAGAGGCTCTTAGACCTCTTTGGCAACTTTCTACAGCTCTTCAGCAGCTTCTGCTGCCTCTCTGGGATTCTCTGTTGGTCTCTGTCCTTTGCTACGGCTTCTGCTGCTGGTCTCCAGAACTCTTCAGGGCTAGTAGCCCCTAGTGTTACCAAGTGTTTTTAATGTAATCTTTTCTGTCCATACTACCCAAGAGAAGAATCACAAGCAGACCTAGAGAGGCACACAAGCAAGGCTTTAGCGGGACCTGTGCTGTGGCACAGAGGATCACGTTCCCAGGATGGAAGCTTCCATGACCGACCTGAGTGTGAGGGAGCACTGTGTATGCAGACAGCAGCCGCCGGCCTGTGTGCAGCTTCATACATTTCCCAGACCCGCCTAAGGACATTCCAAGTAATGGGGGTGGGCAGGTCTGGTCAGAGGCATTAGAAGCACCTGCAGGGCAGAGTCCTGGGGGACAGGTACGAGTTTCAAGCCTGCTGCAGCCAAGGCACACACCTCCTGCAGTGGCGGGGACAAGGAGGACAGTCACAGGTATGGTGACAGTTCAGCTGCGCTTCTGGAAGAGGGGCTGCTTGATTGACAGCTGCTGCTCTCTGCAAAATGGTGGCCGTGCCTCTGCTTTTGAGGAGTCTTTGGGAGGGCCAGCCGTGTGGGTCACAAACTCCTGTGGTTTGGGGATTTCAAGGGTATCAACAGCAGAGCCCGGTCAGTCTCTGATCTTTGTCCTTTCAGGCACCGTTTTCTCCACGTTCCTCAGAGACGCAGAGCAGCGGCACCTGAGCCAGGGAACAGGGAGAGAGGTCACGGCTGCCAGCTGAATCGTAGCCCCTTCTGGCTGTCTGAGAGGAAAGGGAAAGCTCAGCTCTCTTCTTTTACCTCTTAAGTAGCCACCATACAGGATGAAAGCACCATTGTCTGGTGAACAGATCAGCTTCTACTGTACCTCCAGCTGGCCCGCGGATCTGGGGATGCTCCTCCTTCCTGCCTCTGGCCTCAGTGTCCTGCCTGGACAAGGACCAGTGAGAGTAGAGGCTCCTCCAGGCCTCCCAGCCCTGGGTCTGGCAGGAGAAGGGTGGCTTCCTTTCGCTGGCCCTGGTGCCAAGCTGGGATTTCACAGCAGTGGGCCTTGCCGCCCCCTCCTCCTGTGCTGTAGCCCATCTCAGGGGGTTTCTGGAAGGCAGGTCCTGGCTGATTTAATTTGAGGCTTTCAAAGCTCACAAGAAAGCTTCTGATGGGGTGGGAAGGAGTCATAAACAGGAGGCAGGAGCAGGCAGAGGAGGTGCTGGGCTCCACAAGGGGTCAGTGTACTCCCCCTCTCTCCAAGCTACCTGTAAACAGAACAAAATTGCACTCCACCCTATTCCCATTTAAAACTTGTCAAAAAAAGAGAGATTTGACATGTTAGGAGGAAAATCTAAAGAGAAGGTGAGAGGCCTGCAGTACCCAGTGGCCGGGGAGGAAGGAGAAACAAACTCTGACTGGTATGGGGTGGGGTTGGGGGGTAGAAGGGCAGTAGTTAGGGAAGTGTAGGGGGCAGGCTGGTCCCACTGAGGCAAGGGTTCTGGGCCTTACAGAAAGGCCCGATGCTGGGTGCTGGGACCTGGGTTCCCCAGGAATCTACACTCATTAATTCCCCAGATAGCAGCCCTCTCACTCTTGCCTAGTTGACTCCCCACTTGTCTGCTGTTGGAACTCTCTGTGACAAATCTCCATCACCAAATCCTTGCCTTGGTTCTCTGCTCCACACCATTCTCCTCCCCACTAACCTTTCTCCTGGTCATCTGTGACTCTGTGCTCCCCAGTTGCCCACTTTCTGTCTACTCTGCTTCTGCTCTTTCTTCTCTTTGCTGCATCCTCTCTGAAGATGACCCCAAGTTTGTTCTGTGGCCCACTCTCCTTGACCTAGTGAACAGCTCTGAACTGAGGGACGTGGGCCAGGAGTGGTCGGAACCTGTAGGTCAGGTTACAGGCAACAGGTCCTGGGCACCGGAAGTGTGGAGGATTAAGCCATAGTCAAAAGCTAAATGCTATTTCTTTGTTGTTTAAAATAAATAATGCAAGGCCTTGGCAAAAGACCTTAGATAAGCTCCTGGGGACAGTGTTGGCCTAAAAACTATTAGATGTCACGCCTCCAGACCATTCACTGGCTCCAGCACAATCATCCGCACATTGCGTTTTCTGTGCTGATGGTTGCAATAAATGGCCTGAGCAGGTGACCAGAGCCTTCTGCCAGCTTAGAGGACAGGCTGGCCCTTTGCATGTCTCGTCTTTTCAGGGCTAAATGGTCTTCGAAGTGTCCTTTCTATAGCAGACTGCCAGCCTCCCATTTTTTTGGGGGAGAATTGTCCCCTTTTCCCCCTGGCCTCTCCCATGGTCCTCCAGTCCTGAATTCTTAGCACATCTTGGACACGAGCCTGGGATTTGATGGATGCTCCGTTGTTCATTGGGCAGTTAGCCTTTGCCTCGGAGCATGAGTTTGCTAGACAAATGTACTTGCTGTTCTTCTCAGAAGTCCCTTTTGCCCAGGGAGGAAACTGTCCCCGGTCAGAGTCTTTATATCTGTGCTTGTCCCGCTGGCACTCGGTGATGTGGCCCCAGTGAGACTCTCCCTTATGGAGGTGAAGGTGTCTTTAGGCTAAAGTCACACAGAGGCAGCACATTCAAGGGGAAAAATGAACTTGGAAGTAAGTATACCTGGGTTTAAATTCTGGTTCTATCATTTGCTGGTTATGTGACCTTAAGCAAGTCACCCCCAATCTTCTGGCCACACCTTTCTTCATAGTAACAAATTTACAAGTGCACTGTGAGCCTGGGCACAATGTCTGTGACCCGTTCTGATAAATCCTAGGCGCACAATGCTAACTTCTTTTCCATGGTTTCCTCCCTTGTATTGTAATCATTTGTTAATTTTCCAGTAGACTTGACAGCTTGAGAGCCCCTAGGGGCGGGGACCACATCTTTTTGGCACCCAGCTTCCAGCCCAGTGTCCGCCAGGCAGCAGGTACGCGAAGTGCAGCCTGACTTGGTGGAACATGACAGAGTCTGCTGAACTCTGCCCTGTGGCCTTCCTCAACAACTCTGTGAAAATGTGATTTGTCTGGTTTGTCTTCCAAGTCTGTCATCCTCCCTAGAACCATGTTTTCCTGAGTGTCAGATTTAAAATTTTCATATATGATTTGAAAGCTTCAATTAACAGTTCTGTGAAAAAATTATACACACGCCAATTTTTCTCTCTAGTGTGTCATTGGTACTGTGAATCATGGCAGTGGAATATCTCTGGACCTGGCTGGCTTTTTTTTTTTTTTAATCACAGTGAACAGTTGTAGCGCACACAGTATTGTTCTTTGCAAACAGTGTGTATGAATTCATACCCTGAATTTTCTTAAAGTTTTTAAGACCTGAGGAATATTTCTGTTCTATTAAAACTCCGAAAGTCATCTAAAAGAAATGATATCATCATACTTGGGATGTCTCTCTGCCAACCGTGCCACCATTGCCTTGTCTTCAACCTCCCAGGATGAGGTAATGTCACCACAGGCCTCCTCTCTGTGTCCCTGGAAGACACTTTCTTCTTGTCCCATGCATCTTCATTTGCAGGCTGCGGAAGACCCGGTGACACCATGGTCTTGGACACAAAGTGAGCCCGCTGCTCATCCATGTAGACTGAGATGTCACTGGATTCTCTTACAAAGAGGTCAATTAAAAAAAAATCACCTTTTATTTCTGTGATCGCCTCTAACCGTTAGATTAGCAGCCAAACCAAGATACAGGAATTTCAGAAAGACAGAGCTGTGTCAGACCTGAGGTACTCTTCCCCAGCTACTGAGACCTCTGCTTCATCCACCACGTAACCCATAAACTCTGCTGGTGCCTCTATAGCAATGAAATAGTTCGAGTAGGGGGGGAGATGCTTATGGTGAGCAGGTTTTTTTTTTTTTTTTTTAACACGGATTCAAGTTAGTATTGTTGAACGAGGACAAGTCATGGTAGGAGAGGGCCCCAGTGTGGTTACCGTGCTGCGGTGGAAGCTGCTACTGCAGCCCCGCTGGGCATGACTCGGGGCACAACTTTCAGGAAGCCAGGATACGGCTGGGGGGACAGGGTAGGTGAGAAACAGGCAGTTTTGCGTCTATCATTTGTTCTTTTCTGTTTTGATTTGAGTGATTTTTTTTTTGTTCTTTCCTGCTTTGATTTGAGTGATTTCCTGACACCGATTTTCTGTGTCCCCGATGGAAATTCCATTCATGCTTACTCACTTGAATTGATTTTGTAGCATTCATCTTTGCGATGTTTTCATAATGTCTTCCATCTCTTTGCTAAACTATGCCAATTCCGTTTTCCTCACTCTTTTTATACTTCTCATCAATAACTCTTCCTTGTTGTCTTTGGCACTGAATTTTTTGTTCGGTCTTATATACGGCCATGGTGTCAGTTCCACTGGAATGTCCCTGTGGTCCTGGCAGGGTTTTTGCACACCAACAGGCTTGTCTCCAAATCACATGGGCCCCGATGCCCATCTGCTGTTGCTGTGACTGGCGGCTATAGGTTTTCTCACCACTCTTGAGTAACACTGAGGCCTCAGCTAGCACATTCCGGACACTGCTGTCCACCTCTCCCAGCTCTGTCCTCCTGGTCCCTGTGTTACCATCTCTCCTGGACACCCCAGGAGGGCCACCGCACCCCGTAGCCTATTCTCCAAGCAGCAGCCGGAGTGGCAGACCCCTTCCCAGCCCTGTGGGATCCCCTCTAGCTGGACTGGGTTTCCATGTGGCTTTGCTTGGAGAGTCACCTGTTCCCTCGGCTCCTTTCAAGGCCCTGGGAGGAGGCCTCACAATTCTGTTAAGGAGCACCATCAGTCTTTGGATTACCTAGCATTCATGTTGCCCGAGAAACTTCAAAGGACCCTGAAATCTCACTGCTGCTATGTGCAAAAAAAAGCCTTGATAGAGGTTTTCCCAGATTTGACAACAATTCTAAAGATTTACGGGACATTATCAAAAATGAATTTCGATGATGAAAATAAAACGTTCCTAAGCCATCAATAATAAAAAAAATCAATTTCCATCAAACTGCTACAGGCAAAGTTATCTCTCTACCCTCTCTACAGAAAATGATTTTACAAAGTCATTGCCATAGAAAATGTAATCCAAGAATACGCAGCCCAAAAGTGCAAGGGGAAAAGTACTGTGGTTGTGTGTCAGGAGCTAATTAAACAAGATAATGTTATTTTTCTTGATTCTCTGATGGATTTGATAATTTTCAGCTTTGTAAAATATGAAATTTATTAATTTGTTGCAATTTCTTTTTCATTCTAAATAAATGTTAAGTTAAAGAGCTAATTTTGATCCCTGTTCTGGGCACTTCTTGTCTAAAGAGGATGCCTCAAATTGTTTGTAAGATGTGAATCTGCTGTCTCTGAGGCTTCCTGGTGTGTTTAGACTGGAGCAGAATCTCCTCCCCAGGGCCCTGCTCTGACCTGCTCTCGTCCGTCTCCCAGCCCTCTCCCTCTGTTGCTTGCAGCAGGCCGCAGACCTGGAAAGGGGCGGCTTCTTCCTGCTCCTCTAAGCGTTGGACTCAGTCCCACCTGGCCACTTTGCATTTGATATACTTCCTGCCTGAAACCTCTTCCCTTAATTTTCTCTTCTGGTCCCATGGGGCTCAGCTCCTCTCCTCTGAGGATCTCTGGGGAATCATCCTAGTAAAGTGGAAGCCCCTGCCCAACCCTCCTTTCTGTGCCCGCTGTTTTCACCTCTCTGTTTTGCTCACTTGGCAGTGTGTATTTCCATTGACCCAAGAGCATCATGGTCCTGCTTCAGTACCTGTCTCCTCCCTCTGCCCGGCTCTGTGAGCCCAGGAGAGCAGGGTCGCATTTGTCTTGTCTGCTGTGGTCCCCATCACACAGAATAGTGCCCGGTCACAGCAAACACCGAATGGATAATTGCTGAATTAATAGGCTATTATTTGCAGTTTGAATCAGAACCTTCTTTCCGGAAGGTGTGTTGGCCATGTGCCCTAAGAGCATTACACGTGCAAACCCTTTGACTTATGACTCAAACCTCTCGTAATTAATCCCAAGACAATGATCAGAAAGATACACAGAAAGGGAAGTTTAGCTTCTTGGTAAAAATCAGAGGAATCAATCAGATCTGAGTTTTCATCTTGGCTCCACTAACTAAATAGCTGCTGTGTGACCCTAAGCGATTCCTAATGTCTCTGAACTCTAGGTTTCCCGCCTCTAGATGGGGACAGTAATTGTGCCTTCTCAGAGGAAGCTCGCAGCTCGCGTGAAGTCAAGCATGGCAAGTGCTGAGCACAGAGCCAGCCATATGGAAAAGACTCAATAAATGTCAGCTATTACTGTATTCTGTGATGCTCTTTATAGTGTTGTTTATAGTAGAATAAAATCTTAAAGAGCCTAAATATCTAACCACGGGGAACTTTCTAGGTCCATGCCATTCAGCTGAAGTAGAATGCAACATAAACCATAAGTATACGCTGCATATGTCATTTCTAATTTCCTAGTGAGCACATTAAAAAGTGAGAAGAAACCGATGACTTTAATTTTATTAATATATTTTGTTTCACCCAATACAACCAAAATATTATTTCAATACATAATCAATATACAAATTATTAGAGATATTTTACAATATTTTTCGTGCCAAGTCTTCAAAATTTAGTTTGTATTCCCCACTTAGACACATTTCACTTCAGAACAGCCACATTTCAAACGCTTAAGAGCCACAAGTACTAGCCATGACCACACGACCAGGGCAGGTACAGACACTTATATTTCATGGGACAACTTTGAAATAGTGTACAGCCTTGAAAAAGCCTGGTCTTAAAACATTTCATTATTCAAGAGAAAGCTCAAGAATGAGACTAAGTGAGAAAGGCAGTGTGCAAAACCAAGTACTGTAAAGCATGAGTGTGTAACTCGGTGTGTGGACCGCTGGGAAACGCAGCACAATCCTCACAGGGGCTGAGTGAGGAAGCGGGGTGATGGTGAGCCTAATCTCCCCCTCGTGCTTTCCCTCTGCAAGCTTGTGTTACTTTTAGGGTGATGAAGCAGTACTGTTATTAGTAAAGTCCACGGGATGTTCGGCCCTCTTGCAGCCTGGCTGGGTCACGGTGACCGCTGTGAGAGTGGCGCGCTTGGCTACGAAGCTGGACCTGCTCTTCCCTGTGGACCTGTGTGTCTAGCTAAGTGGCTGCAGTTTCTCCCGTGGGAGGCAGAGTGACCTCATGGCCTCCTGAGGCTGGGTTTAGCCTGTCACTTCCTGTGGCTAGTGGTGTTTGGACAGTGACAGCTGTCAGTTCTGTGTCTAGGTCTTTGGGCACTGCCTGTTCCTGTGAGTCCTCTTGTGCCTTTGCCGTTGCCATGGAGTCCTGACCAACCCACTGGTCCTGGGAAGGTAAGAGACAGGTGGGGCAGACCCACAACCACCTGCACTCACAGCCACCAGCCCTAGATGCCTGGGAAACGCGTACTCATTGCAGTACGTGGCACAGGTGTGTGGTTGTCACAAAGCAATAGCTGACTAATACAGTGGTGTTGGACTCTTACGATACTCCAGTCTAATCGGTAATATAAAAGTCCATTGAGATTATGCTAGAAAGCTGCAATCAAAAACACTCTGAGAAAAATAAAAATAAAAATATAATCCCTAAGGATCCCTGAGATGAAGACCAGATCTTACCCCAGAGATACTGGGCCCATTTCAGACATTCACGGTTACTAAAACTTAAAGTTGTAGAAGGACAATATTTCCTCACTCTTAGGTGTTATCCAGCCGTGGGGATGCCAAAATGAAAATCCCTAAGACCTCTTGATTTCAGAATACATTCCATCACTCTGGGAAGCTGCAGCGGGGAGATTCCATGTTTGAGACCAGTCTGGGGCAACTTAGTGACTTTGCCAAACCCTCTTTCAAAATTAAAAGTAAAAAAAAGATTAGGGATGTAGCTCAGTGTGAAGGCTCTGGATTCAATTCCCAGTGCCACAAAAAAAGTGATACATTATTTTCCTCTTAGAAAAATTATACATGTTTATAAAAATAGAATACAAAATGGGAGGAGGAGGGTGGAGGAGGAAGAGAAGAGGAAAAGTCACTCATAATCTCATTACCAAAATATAACTTTTGTCAAACTTCAAGATACAAACACATTTGTGTGTGTGTGTGTTTTCCCACTAAAAGGACTGCATGTTATACATTGTGTCCTGTAATCTTCTGTATACATTTTCTATGCCATAATGGCATCTTGCCTTGCTGCTTAACATCTTCTACAGAATCACTTTGGACTGCGGAACTGTTGTCTAGTTTTCCACCAAATGGATGTACCATAAACAACTTTACCTAACTCCTGAGATAATGTGTATGGATTATTTCTGGTTTTTAACTATTTTAAACAATGTCCCATAGATTAGACCTCTGTGTACACCTCTGATTTTTTCTCAGGGTTAAACTTCTAGAGGTGGCATTTCTGGGTGGGAGTCATGCATATTTATGGAGTGTCCTGTGCCTTTCTCTGAGTGTCATTGTCATCATTTGTGTGATGAGGGATTTGATATTGGTGACCTGCATGATTGTGTTTCCCTCTATCCAGCTTCCTTTTGCATTCAGATATCCCCAGGAGGGAGGAATTCCTTGAACCAGCATCATTTACAATCAGCTGGTCAGGACCAGAGATGCCCAGCAGAAGGGCAGTGCTCTGAGAATGGGGATGAAAGGTCAGCTTTCTCTCACTGTAACAAAATACCTGAGATAATTTGAAAGGAGCAAAGACTCATTTTGGCTCTTGGTTTTGGAGATTTCACTCTATAGTCACTTGGCTCCATTGTTCTGGGACTGTGGTGAAGCAGAACATCATGGTTGGGAGCAGGTGGTAGAGCAAAGCTGCTCACTGCATGGCAGCCAGGAAGGAGAAACACACACACACACACACACACACACACACACACACACGGAGAGAGACGAAGCAGAGATAGACAGGGACAGAAAGAAGGGCTGAGATCCCAACATTCTCTTCAAGCGCATGCTCCCAGCGACCTACTCCCTCCAACTAAGCTCCACCTCCTAAAGCACCTCTCAATAGCACCATCACCCCAATACCAAGCTTCCAAGAGGGGACACCTAAGATTCAAATCATAACAGAAGTTGTCAAATATCCCACATCACTCTCAGGTCCCCACCAGATGAATCCTCCTCCTGCAGCCCATTGGACAGACAGGAATCTGATCCCAAGGGGCCCTGAGGCCAACTCTGCACCTGGACAAGTTTCTTTGCTCTAGGCTGTGACTTTCTGACTCTCCCCATCATTCCTCCAGGTGCCAGAGACGCATCTGAACCACGGAGGCCCCACCGGGGATCCTGAGACTCTGTCTCTCTTGGGAGTGGTGTGGGAAAAAGCCAGGGCGGGTGCAATTCAGGGCCTGGGTGCTAAGGGGGGCTTGGCTATCACTGTGCTGGGTTTTCTTGGACCCCAACTCACCTCTGCAGGTGCAACGGAAACTGTCCTGCCAGTCACCAAAAACGTTTCTTCTTCTTCCTGGACACGCAGCAGGTTGCGCTTCTCAGCCTCCTCTGCAGGTAGGCGGGGGTTTGTGACTTGTCCAGCCAGCAGGTGTGAGCACAGGTGAGGTGTTGTGTCCACTGCGAGCCCATGAAGATGTCGCCTGGGCTGCTTCCCTTCGTGCCACTGTGTACACACGAGCAGGAAGACCCTGACCTTGGAAGCCAGGGATTGAAGATGCCGGAGCCACAGGCTGGAAGAGGGACTCACTCACCATTCAGTCAGACCTGTTTTTGACCTTACATGGGAGAGAAATCAGCGTTTGTCTCACTGTGTGCTTTCACAGTGGGGCTCAGTTTTTAGGGCCGTTGGCACCTCCATTAGCAGTCCTGGGGCTGTATTTCCTCAGCAAGAAGAGAGTCTGAAGCCATGGAGACCTGTGCTGTGTAGGCCCCTGCGCACTGTGCGTTGTGCGCATGTGCCTTTTAACTCCTCACTAAAGAGCCACAGTCTTGGAACTTGTCTGCCCGTTTTCTAGAGCAGTGACTGATCTGGGATTCATACTCACACCTTCTGCATCCTGAGCCCATGACAGGTGCAGCTTTAAGTTTCTAGGACTTGGCAATCCAGGATCCCACGGGCCCCTCCTTGCTTCCTGCCAGGTGAGCAGAGTGGTGAAGAGTGTGCGGGCTGGAGTTCGAAAGGCTGAGGTCTATGCCCTCAGGTAAGGGCTTGGCTTCCCTGTGCCTCAGTTTCCTCATATGTCCAATGGGGCTACAGTGAGATTCTCACCACGTGTCCTTGGAGGATCCTCTTTCTGATTATGTTCAAGCAAAGCCTTTCTTTCCCTTCTCCATGAGCAATAGCCAAGCCCTGGCCTGTAGGGGAGTTGGGACACAGTCCCGGGGAGCCAAAGTGGCTCTGATGTTCTTTGCCCTGACTGTTTCTTCAAAGGACCGCATCAACTCCTATGAGTACTGCCTTTTCCTACCAGTCTGATGAGAGGCATTTGCCCCTTGCCGAAGGGGAACCCGGCTATATGCTACTCAAAAGAGGAGAGAGGTTCGGTTTCTTCCGGGGCTGGCTTGGGGCTTCTCTTAAGGGCTCTGCATGCTAGGTGATGGGAACATGGTGGGGGCTGTTCCCCGAGATAACTAATCCAGTTCTTGGCTGGGTCTTTCAGTGTGAGACCCCATGTTAAGGGGCCTTGGTTACCAAAGCTTGGTTTCCTGTACCAGCTCTGGTCTCTGTGACCCGCCACCAACTGTGCCCTGGGGCTTCATGAAACCAAGACCCTATTTGTGTAATTTCCATTCAAACAAGTCTGTTAAGTTTCACCCAATTCAAGTCAACAGCTCACGGCAGCTTTGTTGGCTCAGAGCATTTTTAGAGCCAGCAGGGACCTGAGATGTTACAGACTCTGTGACTCTAAAGACTGTCTTGTTCATGGCTGAGCCCTTCCGGTGGGTCCCTTTGTGCTGGGACACAGTCTGATGCCCTTAGTCCATGTCTGATCACACACAGGTCCCCAGGGCACATCCAGCCTTGCCTCTGGCCTCTGCCTGGTTCCTCATCCCTGGCTATGACATAAATCGTCCCAATGTATCAAGCACCTCCCCAGGGCTGGGTGTTTAAGTCTGTGTCTCCTTTGCCAGAAATATGCTTCTTCTCTCCCACTTGGTGATATTTTCAGCCTCCAAAGATTGGCTCAGAGGTCCTCTCCTGCTTGAAGCCCTCCCTGATTCCACCAGGAAGAATGGACTGTTCTGCTCTCCCCAGCCTGGACTCTGCTGGCAGAAGATTGCTCTGTCACTTGTAGCTTGTGTGAGTCAAGGCCACACACATTTGTTTTCTGACAGTTCTGGAGGCCAGAAGTCCATGATTGGGAAGTGCAGTGTGTGGAGAGGGCTCCCTCCTTGCCTGTTTGCTGTGTCCTCACACGGCCTGCCCTCGGGGTGTGCATGTCCGGGGAGAGAGATCTTTCTCCCTTCCTACAAGGCCACCAGTCTTACAAGATTAAGACTCTACCTTATGATATCATTCACCTTAATTACTCCAATAGCTCTGTCTCCAAAAACAATCCCACTGGGAGTTAGGACTTCAATATATGAATTTTAGGGGGACACCATTTTGTCCACAGAAATGAACAGGCCCCTGACATCAGGGGACTATCTGTTTTGTAGTTTTGTGTTTCTTGGGTGAGTCTTCATCCTATCGGAAGTAAAAGCGCTGAGCACAAGGAAGCATTGAGTAGCAGACTCATTAGCCAGCTGAGCCGAATAGAGAACAAGACAAAGAAAATATCTGAACATACAAGCATTTTTAAAAAGAAATCTTTTCAGTTTCTAGAAACATAAAACACAACGCAAACTTTCCAAACAATAGAGAATGTTGACTGGCTTGTGGAACTAAAAAGTTCCAGATGTGAGTTTCAGGAGTGGCTTGATCAGGGCGTCAGTTCCGCTTTGACAGCGTTTGTACTGTCTCCGCTTTCACGGATACGCTTTGGCTGCAGACTGGCTGCATTCACAGTGACGGAATGGCTGCTTCAGGTTTCAGTCCTACGTTCTCACACCAGCCATTCAGACAGACAGACGTCCGCACCCCAGAATTCTCGGTGAAACTCCTAAATTTGCGCTGACTGAACTGCAAACCGTCACTAAGGCTGATTGTGCTTGGGACAGTCGCTGCGATTGTGATTCTCCGACAGTCACGTCGCACCTCGATTTCGCGGGATGGTTGGTCCATCCCGTCCACAAGGCTGAACAGAATGGAGTCCTGAAAATGATAACTCCAGGTTTCTTTCCCCTCTGCCCCCTTCCTCCTTCCCTCTCTTCCTCCCTACCTCTCTTCCTTCCTTCTTCCTCCCGTGAGTAATAGGCAGTTCCTATAATAAGCCAGCTCCGTTCAGAGTGTCGATGGCACTGAGGAGATTAAAACAGGATGCGATCTCAAACTGCTGACAAGCCAACATAAAGCAATTTGGGAAATTCTTCTGAAATTCTTCAGAATGCAATGAGGAGCCTCAGGGGGATCTTAAGCAGGTGAATGACGATATTAGCTATCTCTTGCTGTGTAACAAATGACCTCAAAACTTAGTGGCTTAAAATGATGGCTGTTTCTTTGCCATTCTGGTGGCCAGGCATTAGGCACAAATGGCGGTGCCCATGACCCGAGCCGCTCCGTGGCTGTGGCTGTGGCCGAGGCCCTGCCAGGGCTGCCGTCACAGCCAGGTGACCCGGAAGCACAGGCTTCTGCTCGTCTGTGGCTCCCGGCAGCCTCTGAAGGTTCACTTCCCGGCTCACGCACATGCCCCTGCCACGGGGCACCTTCCGACACGGCAGCCAGCCTCCGCCAGTAAAGGCAAGACACAGTGAGAGGAAGCATGCAGACAGGAAGCTGCAGTCTCACGCCGTCTACCATCAGAAGCACCTGCCATCTTTTCCAGCATGTTCCTCTCGACGGGAAGGAGGCAGCATTGGGGGAGGCAATGACAGAAAGGCACCAGGACCAGTTTCAGCTCTGTCTCAGTGACCTCTCAGCTGCATCTCAGAGTGAGGCATCCCATACCGAGGGCAATGCCCAGTGAGGGAGGATTTAGGACTTGACCACAGAAAAAAACATTAAGCTGGAAGGGCTCATTTATTCACTCAACAAACACGTACTGAGCACCATTGTGGGCACCAGGGGATGCTGTCATGACTAAGACAAATTTTCCTATCTCTCCTCATGTAAATCAGTATCTAGCAGAAGCAAGGTCTATGAGAGATTGTATTTACCTTCAATGGCAAAGGTCAAAACTGATTACACCTGAAATCCCAGTGCTCTGGGAGGCTGAGGAGAAATGAGCGCAGGGATAGTGAGCACCCTCCGTGGGCATCGGGGTAGGATGCTTGAGGGCAGCCCCTCCCCTCCCTGCTCCTGTGCTTTTTCCTGCCCACCTGACAGCCATTCTGTCTCATACCCAAGTGTCTGTCCCTCTGTGTCCTTGAGTCTCGGATCCCCACAGTCTGAGGTGGCCACTGTCCAGCTCCTATCATCTCTGTATATCACCCTGTTTGCTTTCCCTCCAGCACCATCCCTACCTGGAGTGGTCTTGGGACTCACCCGCTGTCCGCCCATCTCTTCCTACCGCCCGTGCCATCAGGTGGGCGCCTGGGGATGGGGAGCTCATTTCAAGGTCCGCATAGCCTGCATGTGTCAGGGCCTCCGCGAGCCCAGTGGGGAGAGACAGTGTGCAACCGGTCTCACACTCCCTAGTTGAGGACTCTAGGAGGGCAGGACCTCAGGTGATGCTGTGTGCTGGACGCCCTCGTCCCCCAAACGCATGTGTGGCAGCCTAATATCCAATGTGATGCTGTTCGGGGAGGAGACCTTTGAGAAGCGACCCAAAGGTGGAGCCTTCTGAATGGGGACAGTGCCCTTATAAAAAAAGGTCCTAGGCTTTCTTGTCCCTCCCACCATGCGTGGTCACAGTGGGAAGGTGCCATCTATGAACCAGGACACGGACCCTCAGCGGACACCAAATCTCCCGGGGCCTTGAGCTCGGCCTTCCGGCCTCCCTACCCATGAGCAGCAATTGTCTGTCGTCTGTGGTGGTTTGTCATGCAGCCCAAACTGACTGAGACAGGTGGCGACACCTGTGTGACTGGCATCCTGAATACTGTGCCACTCAGCAGTGTGACTTCCCCTCCTGATCCTCCCCTGAGCTGCCTGGCGGCCTCGTGACTCTGCCTGCGACTGGAGGATTGCAGAGCCCACCGAGTGACTTCGCCAGCCGCTCTCCCTGGATGGCTCATGGTTCCTTTCTGGGCTCTTAATAACAGCCACATTTTGAGAGTTTGGAGAAGGGAGTATTAAGTCCAATCATGTGGATAATTCACGGCTTAAAAAATGGGCCGAACACGGATTTACACAATACTCTGTGACAGATGCGTCTTCCAGGGGATGAACAGGCAGGAACATCTATTTTTCCAAAAGGCATCACAGCCCTGGGAGAAATAATGAGGACTTTTTAGGATTCTGATCACTTCCAGGCGCTGACAGGCTGAGGCGGGAGAGCGGCTGCTGCCCCATGCGCATGCGCACAGAATGGGTCTGTTTCTGGTCCGCCGGCAGGCACCGTGTACCGTGTGCCCAGGGGTGGCCTGGCGTCCTTTCAGTTTCTCCCTCCCACACTGGGGTCTTGGAGACACTCCTGTGCCATTTGGTCCCACTCAGTCAGAGGCGAGGCATGACTGGTCCACTGCTGCTGGGCGGGACTTTGCGCATGCGCGTGGGATCCCAGTGGCTCACCTGTGTCCCTGCTGAAGGATTCCCGAGGGACTCCTGGCTCCCACCTGTGCCCACCCCAGCCTTCCTCCCTAATCCTGGAAGCTCACCAGCTTGTACTGCCCCTTCCCTGGCTGCCCCCCTGTGACTCTGTCTGGCTCAGGCAGTCCTGGCTCTCATCCTGTCCCCACCTCGTGTCCCTAGTGAAGGCTACAGAGTCCTGCTCAGGGGTTCCTGCTCCCGGTCTCACCTGATCTGGCCATCTCTCTGCCTCCACCGTGGGCGGAACCCCATCAAGCTCCGCGGAACCCGCAGTAGCCTCCCATTCCTGTCTCCCCTACTGCAGGCAGGGAGAGTTTAGCAAAATGTCACATCAGGATGAAGTCGTGCCCTGCTTTTAGCTTCTAGTGTCTTAAAAATCCAAACGCCTTACCACAGGTTAACAGTCGGGGTGCTAGTGGGGAACAGACCTCCCAGAACTGCAGGAGTTCGAGGGAGGGATGAGTCACAGGTGTGGTGGGTCATGGGAGCCAACAGGGGACAGAGAGGGACCCGATAACAGTGGTAGGGAGCACTTTTGCCCAAGTCGGGGAGGGCTGGGGCCCTGTTACTCAATCTGGAGAGCTGCAGCCTGCGGGTTGGGCCAAGACTCTCCTGCTCCGGGTCTCCTCCTGTGTCTCCTGGCCCAGGGCTGGGTGGAGGATGAGGGCGGGTCTGGAGGGCACACAGAGGAGACGCCCCCAGAGCTGCCCCTGCCCATCTCTCTGCCTTCCTCTCCTGCACTCTGCTCCTTGCTGGCTCTATTCTACCACACAGATTTTCGTGTCATTTCTCAAACAGCCAGGGTTGATTCCTGCTGCAGGAACTTTGCGCTTGCTCCTTCTTCCTGGGAGGCCACATCCTCTCCTGGCACTGGGATCTCAGCACAGTGGTCTTGTGCTCTGAGAGACCACCCGACCACCCATTTACACTGTCCCCACGCCCCATCAGCCCTCTGTCACATCAGGCTTTATTTGCACGGTAGCTGGGATCACTGTCTGACATCTGGTTATTTCTCGCTCAGGTTGAACATCAGCTCCCCCTCTCCCGCAGGGCTCGTGCGTCCTTGATTACTTCCCACTCTGACCAGCAGCTCACGGTTTGTTGAGTGACTCTCCTGCCATAGGCAGCCGAGCATTGTGGTCAAGAGTGCAGCATCTGAAGGGAGTTCGGAGTCCTCTTCACAGAGCTGTTGGACCTCGGAGCGCCATTGCTCCACCCTGCGTGCCTCACTTCCTCTTCCGTGGGATGGAGGACGCCCGTCTATGCAGGGAATGTGTGAGGAATGTTTCCAAGCTGCTCGGAGCAGGCGAGGCAGGAACACCTTCTGCTGCCATTGGCGTTGATCTAGGGAGGCTCGGCCCCGGCGGCAGCTCCCTGCTGCCTCCCTGAGCTGGCTGCTGCTTCTCCCTCCTGGGACAGGCGGACCCTCCCTGAGCCTCCTTCTGCCCCTCAGCCTGCCTGGCCCTCCACCATCTGGGCCACATGCTCTCCCCTTCTTTCTCCTCATCCACAGACAGCCTCGGCTTACAGGGACCTAACATATCCCCCAAAGCATCATGAGTTAGAGGGTGGGGCTTTTGAAAGGTGATTGGATCATGGGCACGGTACTCATCCACGAGCTCATGGCTGAATGTCCTGTTAGGAGCTGGGGCCTGGACAGAAGCGGGTCACTGGGCTGTGACCTGGAAGAGTGTGTTCTTATTTCTGCCTTATCCCTTCTCTTCGTGCTTTCTGGTTACTATGGGGTGAGGAGCTTCCTTTGCCGAGTCCTTCCACTGTGACCCCTTAAACTGTGAGCCAAAGCAAACCTCTCCTCCTTTAAGTTGTGGGTGTTGGGTATTTTGTCCCAGTAATGGAAAAGTAATTAATATAAAGGCCACTTCCTCGGGAACCCTCTTGGGATCTCATCTAGGACCAGATCAAGCCCTGTCACTGGAATCTTCCTGGGCGTTAGTCTGGCTGGGGCGATTCATTTCTCTGTAGTTGATTAGATCATGTTTTCCTCCCCTGCCAGGACCGTGTGTCTGGTTTCCTCACATATTCCTAGTGCCCACCTCTTTTGGACATTCAACACTGGATCCCCTCCCTGCCGAGTTTGTCCCGTGTCCCATTCCCCCACCCCAGCCGGCTTCATACGGTCAGCTGTCCCACCGGTTGGGCACATCTGTGATGGGAGGGACACTAGACACTAGAAGACCCATGACTCAAGTTCATGAGCCTGGGCCTGTCTGGTCATGGGCCAGGCATCCATCCTCCGGTTGTCTTTTCACCTGAGGCTCAGTCCCTTCTCCTTCCCTTCCCTCACCCTCCCTCCTTCCTTCAGCATTTACACAGCTACCTCTGGGAAGTTGGCTGCTTCTAAGATGCTGTTCCTGACCTCAGAGCCTCCCAGCGCCCTACAGGAGGGGCACACCCCTTAGGGCGACCAGTGCTAGCAGAGAGTGAGAAGGGATTCAGGGGAGAGGAGGCGGGACCCGACCCACCCGCTGGCTGTCTGGGGGAGCTGTCCCCCAGCTGAGTTTTAAAGGTTTCCAAAGACCTGCCAGGGGAAGTGGAGGGAGGCGTGCTCAGGCAGTGGAGGAATGAGGGTTGTGCATATTTGGACTGAGAGAGACGGTGGGCGTCTCTGGGAGAGCCCAGTAAGAGGGCTCTCCAACACTTCTGCTCCTCTGATCTCGAGATGGCGTCTGTTTCTTAGCACCTTGAGCTTGGTCTTGGCCTGGTGGTGATGTGCTTTTGCAAAAAGGGGCACCAGCAAACCCAAGTCGAAGGCTGCGTGGTGCTTGTGCACACGGTCTTGACTTCCTGCAGCAGATGGGCTGAGCTGGCCTCCAGAAGATGAGGATGATGCCTGGAGAGGCCCCAGCCTCCAGGCTGCCCCTGCTGAGGCTGAGATGGGGGGCCCTCAGTCTTGCTCCTCTCTGTGTTCAAGGCTATCCAGCTGTTTTAAAATGGCAGGGTCTCCTCTCCTTCACACGACACATGAAGGGATTTTTTTGCTTGCTTGTTTGTTTGTTTGTTTGTTTTGAAGGCAAGGTCTTCCTTGGCTGCCCGGACTGGTCTCAAACTTGGGATCCTTCTACCTCAACCTCTCGAGCAGCTTCAGCTGCAGGTGTGTGCCACCATGCCCAGCCCCTCTTGGTTTTAAAATAATAAACACGTGCAACATGCACAAGGTACCAGGGAGTACATCATTCTCATGTACATGAAGCAGGAGCCATATTGCTAAGTTGTTTCTCTAAACCCCTGGAGGCCTTTGGGTAATGACTGTGTCTAAATGGAGCATCTGAGAAATTAGAGATGACATCAGTGTTTCTATGACAGGCTGTTTGGCTTAGTGAGAAGTTAGGAAGGCATTGAGCTGGTTGCATCATGGGGGGTCCTCCTCTGCTCTGAGCTGGGAGGCATTAGGACCCTTGATCTTTGCCTCCTCCCCCAGACTCAGGGCATGGGGCTCCCAGGGGCGGCAGACCTGGGCGGTCTCCCTGGGGGACCTGAGAAAAGGGATGTGAAGCTACCTGTGTCCCACGAGGGGTGAGGTTGGTGGAGTAGGAATGGAAGAGAGTGATTCCAACTGAGCTTATAACTGAAACCCTTTCTCTGGGCTCCTTTGGATTTGTTCCTGAAGGGACCCAGACTTGTGACCACAGGAAGAAAGTCTCGCTCTTTGAAGGCCCAGGGATTCCTCGTGTAAAGGGAGCAGAGGCAGCTGCAGGAGCCCTCTGTGATCTGGACGAAAGAGCCAAAGGACCCGGGAGGTACCAGCTGGGCTTGGTCCACTTCTCCCAGGCAGGGAGCCTGGCAGGAGGTGTAGACCTGTGTCCCCTGGAAGTGGAACACCCCAGAACTGCCCCTGAGCACAGACACCCCGAGTAGCCCTTTAGGCCTGCAGCTGTGTAATGACAACAGGGCCAGCAGCCCGAACGCCTGACCCCTGCACTTGATACCAGTGTCAAGAGGGCACACAGCACAGGGCAGAGCCACCTTCGCTGTCACTGCCAGATCTCGAACACCAGGCACCAGGCCCACCCAGAGAGGGGCCACACTCGCCTGGCAGCCCAGGGAGGGGACAACACTCGCCTCTTTGTTTCATAATTTGTTTGTTTGACTCAAGATTGAATGAATTTGACACATGGTGATTAGCGGATAAATCCTTTCTGTCCCTTCACAATGACACTTTCTCCTTCCTGCTCTCATATATTTGTCTTTATGATTCATTTGTTGAAGAGACAATGGGATAAGTAATTCTTGGAAGCCTCCTAGACAGGACTCATACCCAAATCACCGGGCACACATCCAGTTTCCAACCTCTGGTGGTAATTATCTCTCACCACCCACAGGCCCTGGTATAGACAGGTGGGTTCTGATCCTGGCTCTGCCCCAGGCACTTGCCAGTTGAACCAATTCCTGTCTCCTCCAGGGTGGGACAGAAGTTCTCTGCCCCTGACAAGAAGATAGGTGCATGGCAGGAACCCTCCAGTGGACCCCAACAGTCACTTGTAGGGCAAGAGAACACAGGATGCCTTCATGTGTGGCCCCCTTCTCTGCCCACTGCTGCTCTGTTCTCAACCATTAGGATCCAGCTCACCAGAGATACCACACCCCAAAGCCCCACCTCCCTGGCAGTTGCCCCCTGGCTCCTCTCAGCCCTCGAGTGCTCACATGGGTAGTGGAAGTGGCTCTTGGGAGGAGGGATGAGGGAAGGGATCCCTAGGATTTAAAGGGGGTTGGAGCCTTAGAGCAGGAGAATCCAGCCCCCCTGCCCCTACCCCTGGCAGATCATGGCTCAGGAAAGGAGGGGCACAGCCGGAGCCCTGTGGAATCCTTACTCATGGAGCGACACACATCAGAGGAGGCTGTGGTGAAGCCATCCACTGTGGGGGCCCAGGGCCCCTTGGGGAGGGTGGGAGATAAAGGCAGAACCACCCTGATTATTGTCCCCTCTCTCTTTGCCCTTTCTGCTACCTCTTGGGCTTCCTCTCTGTCTCCCACCCCTCTCTCGGCTCCCCACCCCCCCGTGGGTTCTGCTCTGCTCAGTGGGGACCTCGGCCGACAGAACTTTATAGAAACCTCTAACAATGAGTTTTCCTTGTGTGTCAATCCTTCATCTCCCTGTGCTGCTCCTTGAGCATGTTATAGCAAGGGAAAGAGAAAGAAAAAAGTCGCCCTGGAGTTTATTGAGATAAATAGCAAGACTCTGAGAATCTGAATTGTTAAAAAAGCATCTTTGCCCCGGCAAGGCTGGCTGCTGTGGAGTGGAGTCTCCTTTGTGTTCCCGAAGCTTCTAGAAGCTTCTCAGTGGCGGGGCTGCAGCCCACCTCCCACCAGGCTTGGGATTCAGGCTGCAGGAAAAGGCATTCCTTATCTACTGCACCCACTTTAGACCCCTTTTCCTACCCTAGAACAAGCAGTTTGCTGCACCAGGGGCCTGGAACCCTTGTGAGTGGGCCTCCCCTGGTCTCTCCTGGGGCAAGGTGAAGGGCTAGTGTGCGCTGAGCGCCTGCTGCATTGGGCATCTCGCCTGCTCTGTGAGTTTGCTACTGGGAGCACCGTCTACCCTGCATGAAGCCTGAATAAAGCAAGTAGCACTGATTTGCTCACAAGCCCAGCAGCCCAGGACTTCGTGAGTCTGCAGCCAGCAGAGGGTCGCGGGGCGCCTGGCTGGTTTGGCTGGCCTCTGTGGCTGCTGACGGATGTGGATCTGATCCAAGCGACCTATGTGCCATATTCTGAGGTCTCAGGGTGGTCTGGGTGAGGGAGGGAGGGTGGTCTCAGCATACAGAAGGCACACAGGCTCTTGAGGTCTAGGTGTAAAGCTGTCGGATGCACTTTTGACACATTCTCTTGGCTAGAGCAGTTTACAGGCCTAGCCCAGACTTCAGGGGTGGGAGAAAGGACTTCCAAATTCCACGGAGGGAGCTACAAAGTCATGCTGCAAGGGACGAGGGTACCTGAGAACAGGGGTTGCTGCAGACCTTTCTGTAAACATCCTATCTTATTGGCATATTTGTATGCAATCTTTAAAGCTACCTTGTGAGGGAGGAATTATTAACCCCATTTTGCAAATGAGGAAACTGAGGCTGGGGCAATCTGGCTTGCTCATCGCTTTGTTCCTTCCCATTAGATTGCACATCTCAGGGCACTGGGCCCTGGCTGGCACTAGGGGTGTGGCCACGAGTGACCCTACAGTCAGTCCTGTCCTGGGAGGCCCAAGGGAGGCAACATATACAGGGGTGAAGATGAGCTGGGATAGCTCTTGCTGAAGGCGCCCAGGACCAGGGAGACTAGACATGAACCAGGGTGAGTGGGGAAGTCCAGACGGGCATCAGAGGAGGAGAAGGAACTAGCCAGGCAGAGCAGGGTGGGAAGAGTGTTCCAGGAAGAGCCAACAGCAAGGGAAAGCAGAGTAGTGCAGGACAGAGGCAGATTAGGAGAGTGTCCCAGGGCCACATGGGCAGAAGGGCAAAGCTGGGATCCCAACCCAGCCTGGCTGCAGGGAGCATGGGGTGTTCAGCACAGCCTGACAGGAGATGGGCCTAAAGGCCCTAAAAAGGCTCTAGAAGCCCAGAGAGACCTCCTCCAGCTCAGAGGCCACGCGAGAAGGTGGCAGCACCTGAGATGGAAAGGACCTGGATCCTTCTTCCCTGCTTGGACACGGTGTCTGCCCAGAGAAGGACCTCAGCTAGGATCCTCTGCTTGGACTTTGCAAATTGCTTATGGAGTGAAGCTGCTGGCATTGGGGGCTATTCGTTACTTCACTCATCCTGACTGATACAACTTCATCCTGCTCCTTATCCATAAAGTCCTTCGATGCTTATGTGAGTCAGAGTGACGAGCCAGGGATGTGCCCAGGGCTCTGTGGGACCAGGAAAGAGGAGTCAGATGCTGGGGTCAGGGACAGCTTCCTGAAGAGTGAGCTGAACACCGAGGGGCTGGGGGTGTGGCTGTGGGGACAGAGCACATCAAGGAGATGCACTTCCAATTATTAAATGGAATAGTGAGTGAATGAATGAATCTAATCCAAACTCTTGCCACCATGACTCCAAATGTGTCCGCTCCAAATCCTCAGTGTGGAAATTGAGGTCCTTCAATGTCTGGCCTGAGTCCACCTCTCCAGGGTCTCACCCTCTCCTTGCCCTCCAGTCACACAAGTCTTAGAGATCTTTGTGGTTGCCAAGAGCTGTCCTGCCACAGGATCTCTGCAGCTGCTGTTCGCTCCTCAAACCCCAGCTCCCAGCTCAGTTACCAAGTCCTCAGGAAAGTCTTCCCAGCCTCCCGTCACTCTAGCCCCTTACTGTACACTCTCCCGGTACCGTGAATCTCCTTCACAGCCCCTGTGACTGTTTGCTCAGCTGTGGGATTCTAGATCAATCCCTATTTACCCCTCTAGACCGTGAGCTCCTCCCAGCACTGTGGCTGCAGATGCTTATCAAGTGTCGAATTATAATAAATGAATGCAACCACTGTAGGGTCCCCATGATTAGTACCCTTTTCTCCCAAGACCAACCTCCCCAAGGGTCAGGATGTGTCAGCCACCCCAGAGTCCAGGGCCCACCTCAGGGGCTGCATCTGCGATGGACCAATGAGTATCTGTCCAGGGGTGGGCAGTGGGCGGATGGGAGGCGATCTGCGATGTGCGGGAACCGCTGACTCAGCTTCCTGGTTGGCTTCTGGAAAGCGGATCTGTGTGGAGCGTCAGTGAGGCTCCGCCAGGCAGGCATCTGGTTCCCACAATAGTCCCTGCTTCCCGGCCCCACCCACACAGCAGGAAAATGAGCTGATGTATATTTTTACACTTGGGTGATGCTCTCTAGTTTCTGCAGCCTCGTTATAGGAAAATGGTCTGTCAACACGGGTGTCAGAGGAGAACAAGGAGAAAGCGGTCTAATTTCCCCACTGTGGACACGATGGGGGAGCCTTTCTTTTGAGGGATGCCTGCTTACACGGGAGTCTGTGAGGGAAATTGTGGCAGCTCAGGCCGCACAGTTCTCGGGCTGATGGGACACTTTGGAGAGATTGGCTGCCTGGCAGGTGGGGCTGATTGGCTGGTGGAAGGGGGTCTAATGGCCTCCTCAGAGTCCCTTGTGAGACTGGTTTCTTCACAGCAGATGCGCAGGGACATCGCCACCCTCGCTCCTATTCAGGAGCACCTGGCCCAAACCAAGTGAGCAGGCACTCCCAGGAGCTCTGCTCCTTCCTTCCCACCACCCCCTGCCTGGGGGCTGCCTCCCACCAGGCACTTGACACAACTCCAGCTGCTCTGAGGAGGGGCTGTGCGCGCGTGTGTGTGTGTGTGTGTGTGTGTGTAGGGGGATCTGCCTCGGGAAGACCTTGAACCTTCTTCTGGAGAATTCCGGGCATGCAGATCTGGGAGTCTGCCCCTCCTTCCCACATGCTCCAACCTCCCACAGCTTGTCTTTCAGGGCCCAGCTAATCAATCAGAACCGGACATGTACTATGAGCATGCAAGTCAGGGGGAGAATTCTAGTGACACTTGCTAGGTTATGCTGGTGATGTGGGTCCATGCGTATCACCTGTTGGACTGAGTTAGTCACTGAGTGCCTAAACGTGTCACCTTTATGTGTGGACTGCTGCTCTTATGCTCAAGTCTAACTTAATCCCCTCGACTGGCAATGAGCTGGCCATGCGGGATCTGTGACACGAAGAGGACATGCATGGCTGTAGGAGGAGGGCCCACGGGGAAAGGGGGGGACACTCACAGCCTCCAGAGGCTCCTGTGTTAACCCCCAAGGTGACGCTGGCAGCCCAGAGCAGGTCAGAGTGCCCAGGCTGCTTGCTTACAGCAGGGTCTGGGGCTTCGGGAAACTGTGAAACCTGTGTGTATGGGCTGGGTGGATTTTCTAAATTGTGGGCAAAGATGCCCGCACCATGGGGTTACTGTTCCCTCCTAGAGTTGAATCTTGGAGCAGAGCAGACTTGGGGAATGCTGACCGCAGGAAAGGGTGAGTGAACAGAGAGGGCAGGCAGTCCTGTGGACAGCTATATGGGAAGAATGCATGGATGCAGGTGCGGGCGAGGTGGGGGCTGCCCATGGAGAACACAAGGCCTGGGCTGGGTCTTGAAGCATGAGTAGGAGTTTGCTAGATGGACAAGACCATGGGAGGGGTGTTCCAGGGGGAGGACAGAGCATGAGCCAGGGCCTAGGGCGTACACCATCCTCACTGAGGGCTGGCCAGAATAGAAACGCTAGTCACGGTGGAGCAAGAGACAGATTTGGGGCACCAGTGGGGAACTCTACGCCCATCTAGGAGGGGTTTGGGAAAAGCTTAAATGTAATGCTTAAACGTGTCCACAGGTTTTTAGAGCCAACCCTCTGATGCTGGGTAAGTTACTCTCTCTGTGCTCCAGTTTCCTCATTGTGACGTGGGATATGATGACCCCTGGCTGGCTCAGGATGAGAATTAAACCTGAAGTGCAAGCACTTCAGATAGAGCTCAGATCACACTGGACACCATGATAGGTTGCTGGGTTGAGACTCATTATACACTCGACCTTGGTATTGTGCTCCAGTCTCAGGGCCACTTGGCAGGCCAGGTGGGTGGGATCACAGGCTGCACTGAAGAAACTGAGTCCCGGGGAGGTGAAGTGGCTTCTTCAGAGTCATATGGCTGATCTGGGGTGTGGGTGTGGGGGTGCTGAGAGCTGTGCTGACTGTCTGACTTTGGAGGCACTCCCGTGTCAAGGCAGGATTGGACCGAGGTGCCCCACTCCTCCTGCCTCTCTGGGAGGCTGCCTTAACCTCAGTCCGAGTGAGCTCAGAGAGGGGGTTCAGCCAGAGACCGAGCAGGGTGGAAACAGCCTGTCTGTGCAGAGGCCACTGACGGATGCTCCCGCTCCGAGGCCCTCCCATGTGCATCACTCAAAGGCCCTTCTCAGCCCTACCCTCTTCCGGGATCTCCAGGGCCCAATCACCAGGCCAGCCCGGCCGTGAGCACAGGAAGTACGCCCTGTGTTAAAACCCATGTCAGGATGCGCTCCTGGCTGGAGAAATTAGCTCAGGTACATGCAGAAAATCTCTGCAGGCTTGTCTTCTAATATTTATTCTGGAAACCGGAACATGTAGATAAGACAAGTGCCTGATGTTGGAAGCGCAGAATAAATTTGCATTCCCTAAGCCACAGAGTGCTGCGCTCACCGCTCCTGTGAGCCAGGAAGAGGGAAGAAACCTGCTCTGGGTGGATGGAAGTTCCTGGCAGGGACTTCTCCAGCAGCAGAGGCCCTGCACAGGAAGCCTCGAGGACCCAGAGTCCTCAACTCTCAGCCTTAAATACCCGGATCTGAGAATCTTCACTTAATAGATCTTAAGACTATAAAACCTTGAGTTCAAAACCGGGATCTTAGAGTGTCAAGCCTTATTTTTTTATCTTAATTGAATCTTAAAACTACAGAATAGAGCCAGATTCACAGCATCTGAGCCTCACATCAGATTACAGAATCACAGGATTTCCAGCATGTGGATGCCCAACCCACAGCCACATTCCCTCTATGAAGTCCCAACAAATGGCTTCCAGGCCTCAGGTCTTCTTCTCCTGTTACCTCCTCCAGGAAACTCTCCCTGACCCCCTAACTGCCTGAGTCCCATCACAGCCCTCACCTGCTGGGACACTGCATCATTAGCTTGGCCACAGGAACTATTTTCCTAATTACACCACTTGTAGTAGTTCTTTTTCTAGAGTCAATGGTTTGCAAGAGAGCAGATTTAATACAGGACAAATGCAAGTTACAACATTCACCCATAAGCCAAATGCAGGAGAGTGTAGAATGTCTCTCTACGCATTGGAGACCCGAAAGATCCAATCGAGGGCTGGGAGCCCACAGCAATGTCCCACCTACATCCGTGTCTGCACTAGAAGGCTGAAGAAATCTGTACTGGAACCAGGGTACACAGCAGAGATGAAGACCAGAGCTCCCCTGAATCGAACAGCAGCCATCCCCAACGACAGCAAGGCCCCAAGCTCCTTCTGTGACAAGAACAGCCAAGTTCCTTCAGGGAAACCAGCCTCAACAGAGCTTCTCCTGGTAAACAGCTGGCCCCTATCTTCTGCTCCTGTTCTCATTTATGTTGTGTCGGCAACAATCCTCAGGTGGATCTTCTACGCCCAGAACCACACCGACTCAGTCCAGCTGGGTGCTCCTGCTCAAGCTGACCACAGTAATAAGTCCACCACAACCGTGAGTCAGTCTCCCCTACTTCCCAGGCTGTGGGAAGGGCTCGGGCTTCCCTGCTCATCACTGTGTCCCCAACACAGGGCCTGCGATGCAACGATGCTCACTGGGACTCAGCATGTGAGTGACTGCTTTCATGAGTGGGTTGACAAGTAGTGGGTGAGTGCCAGGCTACAGGGAACCCCCCAATTGCACAGTGGGTGCCCCTGAGGCTGGTGCATGCCAGCTCGGCATCGTGTCTGGGGAACTGGGGTCCGCTGAGCTCACAAGGCTGAGGGTGGGGCAGAAGATGGACTCCCTCACCTGCCTTTCTCCAGTGAGAAGCCGCCGGGCTCTGGGGTTCGCAGTGGCCTTGGCTGAGGGAGATGCTTGCACTCAAACCCCCCACCCCACCTAAAAGCTGAGCTGGCTGGGACAAGTTGCTTGATCCTCTTTGCCTTAGTTTTCCCAACTCTAACAATGGGATTGTGTGAGTTCCGATCTTTGTTTGAATACATCCATCAAGTTCCAGGCAGGAGCACCATGGACCCTAAGCACTCAGCAGTCATGCAGGCACTCGGCACACCCAGTAGATCTAGAGGTAAAAGCTGGGTCACCTGGGGCCCACGTGCCAGAGGCCCTGGGAGAAAGACTCGGTCACAAGGCCTGGGCCAGAGAAGATCTGGACCCCACACAGGCTGAGGCTGAGGCTGAGCCAGCAGTGTCCGTGTTCTCCTGTGGAGATGGCTGCACAGGCTAAAGGAGTTTGAGAGCCTTCAAGCCCACTCCACCCAGCTGTGGGACCCCTTAGGGGACTCTCCATGGGGATATACTCTAAATCAGGGGTTAGGGAAGGGCTGTCTGGGGAGGGGGACTTTGAGCAGGGACCCAAGTGGTAAAACAGCACATCATTCCAGAACCACAATGAAGGAGGAGCAGGAGGAGGAGGAAGAGCAGGAAGAGGAGGAGGAGAATAGGGGCAGAAGAAGAGGGAGAAAAAGGAGAAGGACGATGACAACAACGGCAACTGTTTAGTTCCAGCCCCCCATGACCTGAGGGACCAGACATCTGGCGCATGAGGAGAGAGTGCTGGGTGTGAGGAGTCTGAAATCTCTTTAAAAGACCTGCCTCGCTCAGTCCTCCAACCACGCTGTTTTTACAAGAAGGTCCCAGTATAAGCCCCTTTTACAGCTGAGAAAACGGAGCCCCAGAGAGGTGGGCAACTTGCCCTGGTCGCACAGCTGGGAAGGGACAGAACCACGGCCCAGGCTACGGCTGGTCAGCCCACTGCACCCCTCTGTCTGAGGACAAGGTGCCCTACAGGATGTGAGACACATGGCCACCACGGGGACTGCAGGGCAGGCACATCCCCGTGCAGAGGGGTTGGGGTCAGGGGACCTGGGTGTGAATTCTGCCTCCTTCTCTGGCGGCTGGGAGATGCCTCTGTGTTCCCTGGGCCTCCATTTCCTTCTCTGTGATGGGCACAGAGTTCAGGTCTCTCTTCCAGTTTAGGGCCTTTTCTGGTCTCAGTGAGAAGTGGGACACGGACAGGGAGGGAGAAGCCTGGGAGCCCGTGACTTGACTCTCCTTTGCCCAGCCTCGCTGTGTGCCTTGGGGAGGCCGCTGCACCTCCTGACCTGTCATTATCTTCTCTTTGAATCAGAGAATTATGCTTGTCCCCAACTAGAGCCAGCAGCCCCGAATCTAAATGAGGCCCTGAGGTCCTCCCTGGCCCCAGAGAGAGCAGCAGGGGACCGGAAGCAAGACGGGCAAATGGAGCCCGCCTTGTCAAGCAGCACAGAGCCCAGATTGAAGAGCCAAGGCGCCCCATTTGGGAGCAAAGGCTTCATTACTGAGCGAGTGTTCGCAGAATTGATTGTGTTGTCTGTTCTCTGCATTTTAAAATTGCAAAACCAATTAGCTTTCTGGCAAAGGGAAAAGCTGGAGTGGCTACGCAACTCTGCCTCTCATGGTAGCCTCTTCAGGAAGCCAAGGCACGCACAGTGCCATGACAGGGAGCAACCTCATGGCAGACCCAGCAGCAGCAGAGGAGACCCTTGGAGGCTCAGGGGCTCCGAGGCTGGGCCAGACCTCTCAGAGCAGGCAGCCAGGCCCGGAATGCAGCCTCCTGATGCAGGTGAGACGTGCAGACCCAGGTCAGGCTCAGGCCTGGAAGCGCTCCCTGTCCGCCTCCCTGCCATGGTGGTCAGAAGTGACCTGTCATCAGCCCATCCTTCCGAGTGCCAGCTCTGTCCTCTGACTGCCGTGTCTCCTTGAACACAGCTCTGGGTCACTGCTGTATCCCTGGGGCCCTGGACCTGGCATGGCGTTTGAGTCAGTGAATGATGGCTACATCAAAGAGTTAAGGAAGAAGTCTCCTTGTTGCAAGGAGGGATTTCTGTAGTCAGAGCCCATCTTGGTTGGGGATCGCCTCCGGGGAGGCAGAATTGATTGTCTCTGTTGTGAGAGTGTTTGAGAGGCTGGAAGATCCCTGGAGGAGAGGCAGTGGAGTGATCTGGCCATTGACCAGGGGAATGTGTTTACTTGAGATGCTTAGCCTGCCCCACTCTGGCCTCTCCTCCTCCCTTGGCCAGAGATTCTGGATTCCTTTCTCTCTAGGGAGGGTGAAATCTGTTATCAGTCACACACGTGGTCCAACCCATCTGCTGCTCCTAGCTAACTGGAAACTCTGCTTGTATACATCTCCCCTTTGTGTCTCAGTTGTCTCATCTGAAAAATGGGGCTAATAATTCCTCCAGCTGCTCTAGATGGTGGAGAATGATAGGAAAAGGGGGCTCTGTAAAGGATTAAAACCATTCGTGCTGGAGCTCACACGTGTGTGTTCTTGTGTGTGTGCGCGCACGCCTCAGGGTTAATGAACCCCAGCTCCCTGGCTGATGCACACCACTCAGCCTGCAGCAGAGTCCTCAGGAAAGAGCCCGGGCAGCCTGACCCGGTGGCCAGGGCACAGCCTGGACCTTACTAAGTGAAGGCTGCTGTCCATACACCCCCAAGAGATGGGAAGCAGAGAGGCGGTGGGGAGGGCCGTGGGACGGGAATGTATTCAAGACCTTCTTCCTCCTTCCCCGAAGCCTTGCTGCTCTGCCCCAGCTGCTACCACATGTTTCCACTCACTCGGGACAGCTTGATCCCCTGACATCAGCAGGGGCCGAGAGGAAGAGAATACGGAGCCCAGGAAAGCCAGAGGATGGGGCGTGCTGGGTGTGCTGGTGAGCAGAGATTTCCAAGAGCTTCCGGGGCAGGGGCAGGTGCTGGTATAGGAGAGGGCAGGCCGAAGAAGACCTGTGCTAGGGCACGCCTCTACAGGTGAGTCAGAAACGGTGGTGCCTCCTGCCTCAGCCTTGCTCTCCTCCGAAGCCTCGGGTGCAGGAGCAGCTCAGGCTTACCGCGGGACGTGGGTCAGGTTTCCAGGCAGCCCCTGGGCTATTGTCCTGTCACCAAGCTCAGCAGCTCCAGCTTCAGGGAGACGCGCAGATTAACTCAGAGGACTCAGGCACCGGAGTCCTGGGGCTCCATGCAGGGACCTGGGGTGGCCAGGTGGGGGCGGGTGGGGTGGTGGTCGTGGGGCACACTGAGGTGCCCACCAGTGGGTGATAGGAGTCTTTACCCTCCTCAGAATCAGTGATGTAGATCCCCAGGGGTGGCAAGGAGTTGCCCAGGGGCAAGCGCATGGTCTCTGTCCAGGCCTGCTCCTCTCCTCTGGAATCTGGCGCAGACCTGGGTTCGAGCTCACTTCTGCTCTTTACCTCGAAGAGGTCACTCTGACACTGCCTCAGCCTTTGCATCTGTAAGATGGGTTTGACCGTGGCACCAATCTTAGAGAGAGAGCGTAGTCTGCAATTGTCATGCTTCTTGAGAAGCTCTTGGGATATCTTCCATACACTGCCAAACAGCCCTGAGTCTGGAGATGAAATGCCTCAGCCCCAGCCTGCCCTTAGCTCCCGCAGCTTGGCAGACAGGCAGAGCTCGAGTTAACCAGACCTGCTTCAAATTGTGGCTCAGCTTTGCAGCACAAGATATGTCCCTTAACCTCTGTGTGCCTCGCCTTCCTCGTCTGTAGGACGAAGACAGTGATACCTCTGCACGTGTGTGTGGCTTATAGCACGTGCTCAGTACAAAGCAGGAGTCTCCCCTCCTCCTCCATCATCTTCCCCTTCCTCCTCCTTCCTCTTCTCCCTTTTACTTTTCTTCTCCTTCCCTCCTCCTCCTCCCTATACTTCTTACCTTTCACTGCACATACTGAATTTTATGTAATTGGGATCATACAATTTATTCAGCTCTTCATGATTTTTTAAAGCTTACCATATATCATCAACATTTTCCCACATCATTGAAAATTCCTCAAAAGCGCGATGCTAATGGTCTCATAATTGCACTTCATTTAGATGCACCATCATTTCCCACACTGTCCTCAACTGTCAGATCCTCAGAGGATTCTGGGTTTTTTCTCTTATGCTTCAGCCCTGATGAACATTCTGGGCGTCACTGGCCCAAGTCCCCGACCACTTCCTCAAGTCAGGTCCATGCCAGGGCGATCAGGGCATCAAGGCTGGTTGCATTTCTCAGGCTCCTGAACTTTATCACCCACTCGCTCTCCTGAAGTTGCCCTGGCTGCTCCCCAGAGCCCTCCCTGTCAGTGAGCCCATCACCCCAATCACACCCCACATGTCTGTCTGGGAGCCTGAAAGCTAGGACAAGGCACAGCCTGGGGTGGGACAGCCCTTTCTGCTTGCCTGGGTCTAGGTACCCGCCTACCACACTATCTTCTCAGCTTGTCTCCTTTCTCGCCTCTCCAGTGCCTGGAACAGTTAGGCACTCTGGGTGTTCTGAATGTTTGTTGAAACTTAAACTATCCTAGACACACACACACACACACACACACACACACACACACACAGCCACATTGCTCTCCCCTTCTTCTTTCCCTGAGCTCCCATTATTTATGCTTCTTTCCTCCTCTCTGGATTCCACCAAAGACAGCTAGCATGGCGGTGAAGAAGGTAGACTCTGGAGCCAGACAGCCTGGGGTATAAAGTTGCTTAATCACTCTGTGCCTCAGTTTCCCCTCAGTAAAGCTGGCATTACGATGCCTAGGCTGGACTCACAGAGAGTTGACTGAAGTGCTGCACGTGAAGTATTGAGAGGGGAGCTGCAGAGGGGGCTGGAGACGGTAAAGCCTCCAGGCCTCGGGTAGAGACTCGACCTGTTTCCGGTGTGGGGTTTCCATTCCTGCTTGGAGCAAGGAGGAGGACGCCTTGCTGCCCCCTGCAGTCCTTGGGCCTGTGTGACTGGGTTTCTGCCATGGTTGTAAGTAGAAGAGGGTTGAGGCCGAAGCATTTATTTTCCAGCGCAAGACCCGTGCTCTTTCCAGCCCCGGCATCAGAGAGGAACCGAGTCAGTGAGAGGGTCACTGGTGTGTGAGTGGACCCTGCAGACCACAGCGTGCCTGCCATGTTGGGGGAGCGAGGCGCCACCCAGCTTCAACTCCTGCAATAGGACTTTGGGGCCCAGGGAGCCAAATTTTGTAATTCTTCTGAAGCCAGGAATGAAGATTTTTAGTTAAAACCTGTAAGCTTTTCTTGGGGATTATACCAAAAATTTAAAAAACTCTGAAGAGACAAACAAATCTTGTTTGCAGACCAGTTATGCCCAGAGGTCACGCTCTCTGGCCACACAACCAAGTCTTTCTTCTTGGTGCGCATCAAGTCTAGGGACTTTCTCTGCATCTTCTGAATCCTGACCCGAGCTATGGGCATACTGGGCCACTGCGGCCACCTACCAGAAGTGCTGTCCACACTGCTCCCCAGGGCCATTGTGGACAATGCATGGACAGTCCGTGGACAATGCATGGACTTTGTTTTCAGTCCTCTGACAGCTGGGTGACCTCTCTGAGCCTCAGTTTCCTTGTCTTTAAGATGACAGTGAATACAACCACCTTAAAAGGAGCCCTGGAGAGATATAATAATCACGGATTTAAAGGTCCTGGCCCAGAGTATGTGCTCAGCAAATATGAGTCTCATCTTGCCCACCTTGCTCTGGGTAGGATGTTGTTTACCCCTCATGAGATAGTGTTGGAAGCATGGTTCTCAGTGTGGTGATATTAAGGGTGGTAGGACCTTGAAAAATTGGGGGCCGAGTGGGAATGGTGAGTTCATTGAGTGCACCACTCTCAAAGGAGATTGAGGTAGTTCTCATGGGACCTCAGTTGTTTTGGCAAGTTTGAGTTGTTATTATTAAGGAACGAAACAGACCCCTCCTCACTCCTGACTTCCCATCTCACACTGCGATCTCTCCGTCTTGCAAACTGTCACGACGCCATCCACCATGATGTGACTCGGCCATAAGGTCCCTCTCCAGAGTTACGTTGTTTGGACTTTCTACCTCTAAAACTGTGAGCCAAATAAACTTCTTTTCTTCATAAGTACCCACCCGCAGGCACTTTGTTATGGTATCGGAAAATGAAATAATATACTCCCCGTGAAGAGGGGTCTTTCTGGCAGCTGCTCACCTCACTCCATTTACTGCAGTCTAGGACGCACCACCCAATCTCTTTTCCCTCCTCCATTCTTCACAAGGATCAGACCTGTATTGCAGTCTGATGGCCCTTTCAGCCTTCCCAGGCCCGACTCCTGCCCCTGCGGGGATTTACCGTAATTCAGCTCGTTTGGGTAGACTCTGGTCCTGGCGTTTTCTTCTCAGAAGCATCAGACTAACACAGGATAGTGATCTGAGAAGGGTGGTCTGAGAAAACAGAGCAGCAAGGGGCTTGGGACTGCATCACCCACTGCAAGTGAGGAAGAGGACGCCATCTTGGTGGGGGTTTGGGCATGAATACTCCTTGGCACGATCGGTGGCTCGATTGCTAGAATTGTATCTATAATTGCCTAGGAACACATCCCAGGGGAGGAACACTGTGTGACACATGCCACGAACTGTTGCTGGCATTCGAAAGCAGTGGCTGGGCTGTCACTCAGAGCAGAGCACTCACTGATCCTGCATGGGGCCTCGGGTCCGATGTCAGCCCCGAACACTGCAGCACCATGTTAACATGGTCCGCCATCCCAGACCAATACAGCGTAACTTCATCTGTACAGAAATCTCTCTCTCCTGACCATGGATTCAGAAGTATTTTCTCAAGTGTGCAAATTCTACAGGCACAAGGCTCATCCTGAACTTCAGCACAAAGGACATCTACTCCTAAACTGTGAATTGGCAAGGACCCAAGAACTTTTCTCCTTAAGCTTTCAGACTTGACTTGATTTCCCCAACTGAGTTTATTGTAGTGTTCACCCACAGAAATGCTTGCCTTCATTGTACTAGTTACTGATAATCTTTTTTTGCCCTCAAAATCTTTGTGTTTGCAGGTTCACATTTTCCAAAATCTATGTGTACACCAGAGGGAAAATAGGTCTCTAGACATTTGAAGAGTAGCTCAGTCTCACCCCACTCACGGCAGTAAAAGATGCAAGGGTTGGAAGCGGGAGGGACAATGCCTACAAAGACAGCAAAGCCGGAGGGTTACTTCCTTCACCGTCAGTTGTCTGCCTTAGACATTTTGCTTTGCTAATAACTGAACTTCGAAGTGGCATTTACACTCTGCAGAGGGGTAATGAGAGATCGAGGGCTCTTTCAGAAGCCCTGAGGGCTGAGTGTGAGAGCCTCGTGGTAGCTCATGAAGAGGCCCTTATCTCCTGCAGGGGAAGCAGACTCTTCTGGAGTGGAAGCGCAGTCTCTCCTGAAAAGCAGGCCGTAGTAGATCTCACTGTTAAGAGTCGCAGAGCTCCAGAGATGTTTGAATGCTGCTCAGCCAAGAAACAGTTCTTATTGAAAAGTCAGAGCTTCAGTGAGTAAAGTCTGGAACATGGAACAGGGCTAGGACATTGGAGGATACTGACTCTGCAGCTCTCTCTGATGTGATCTTTCAGAGACAATCTCCCCTTCCCAGGAGGAGCTGGAAGTTCTCCGGTGCTGAGAGATGCTCAGGGGTCTCTCCCATCTGGCAATAGAAGCCCCTCCTCCACTACCAATCTAATCCACCTCCTCTTCTGGCTTCCAGGTTGATAAATAGGATTAAATCCCAGCACTATCTAACTGGCAGCATCCCTGATTTATATGAGAGGAAGGAATCTACCACCAAGAGCCGGAGTGAGCTAACATAGACTGCAAGACTCAGGTAGCAGATTTTTGAATCTGTGATCAAGACACTAGAGCGTAAGACTGAATGAACAGAATGTATTGTCTTGGGGACATTTTGGAGACATAAGGTTTAACAACCTACTAAGAACCCCAGGGGATGGCTGGGAAAGCAATGGCCGATTCTCAATGACCTCAAAATGCCCGTGTCACTCCGGCAAGTGGTAGTGGAAGGAACAGAGAGTCTAAGTGGAGTGGGAGGGGAGAATAGATTCCATTCCATGGGACAGTCCCAAAGACACACCATACACCAAAGTCATCAGGAAGGTACCAGTAACAGGGACACCTGTGTCACTAATGGCAGCTCTTCTGGCATCTGGGGATCGAGGTGGCTCTGAAGAGATACAGGCCAGCTGGTGGCTTTTACCACTCGAACAAGGAGACTACAGTGACTAAAGTCCTTTGTAAGGTCAGAGGGAAAGTCAAGGGGGCTGGAGCCTTGGAAAAATAGGAAGAAAGATGGCCAGCAAGATGTGGCTTCATGTTTACAACCACTAAAAGGCAGGAATGGACATCCATGGCACGCAATGCCACTCAGCAACAACAAGGAACAAATTACTGATACCTGAAAAACTCAAGTGGGTTTCAAGAGCATTGTGTTGAATAGAAAAAAGGTAATCCCGAAAGGTTACATTTCATATGATTCCATTTATCCAGCATTCTTAAAGTGACAAAATTACAGAAATGGAAAGCAGATGAGTAGTTTCTGGGGGTTAGGCAGGGTAGAGATGGGAGGAGGGCAGTGTCACTACACCGCGGTGACACAGGGGAGGTTTTTGTGGTGATGAGACAGTTTGATCTACACATATTAAAAGACGGCACAGAATTGTGCGTGTGAAAACTGCATCATTTCAGTTTCCTGATTGTGATATTTTACTGCAGTGTCATAAATTGTTGCCATTAGGGGAACTGGGTGAAAAGTTATGTGGGACCTCTCTGCTGTTTTTGCAGCTTCGTGTGAGTCTATAATCATCACAGGATCAAAAACTGAATGAAGGACAAGAATGGAGGAGGAAGTGATAGAATTCACCCCAATAAAACACCATCATTAGATGGTCACTTATCAGGGCTCAGGCAGTTGTCAGATCCAGAACCCAGCGAAGAGGTGGCCGGACCCTTCAACAGCACACCAGATGTCCACTGCTATGATTCCCCCAGTACTTCTCTGGAGGACTGACTGTGATTTATTCAGACGACTGCGGGCACAGGAAAGGGGAATGGCCAGACGTTTTGAGGACTGCAGGGTGCAAGGTGTGAGTTGCTATCGGCGTCCAGAGACTCCGAGTGTCGCTGTGACTCCCCAGCCTGTCGTGGGAGTGGGGTGCAGAAGAGCCAGATATTCAGTGGAATCCCGGCTAACTCTGGCTTACCGTGGCCCCCCGGCAGTCGGCAGAGCCCCCTCGGCAGATCCTTTCTCAATTCCAGAGTGGATAACTGGCCTCGATTGGCTTGGCAGTTTGGGCAAACACGAATTGAGGGTCCTGGGCTGTGGAGTAAGAGTGTCATAGTGAAGGAAGCAGAGGAAAATCCTCTGAAACCATCTCGTGCCCTGGCCATCACCAACAATATCATACCAGGGTAGCAGATGGGAGATGGGGAAGATTAGAGGTAACATAGAAAATACAACAGACACAGCATCCCTACCATGTCTTCATGTAGTCTGCAAATCTGGACGCCACAGATACGGATTGATCCTGGAGAATAACCTTAGACTGCAGCGGGCTGAAGCAGGTTGCTGCCTCTTTTGGAGGTGACATGCTGGGCAAAAAGTCATTGCTGGGGACTCAGGAAGAAATTATCTAACTAGGGTTAGGAAATGTCTTTCTTCCCACCGCTATTAGTATATGTGCTGCTGAAGCGAGCACTTTTCCCACGGCTATTAGAAAAGAGAATGGAGCAGGTCACATTGACACAGAACAGGCAATCATATTTATTTACAGCTCTACTGCACTGAGTTTGCCACTCAGGAGAGCCTGGGCCCCAAAGAGGCACATTCTTGTCAGGCCACACAGCAAGGATCCCGTCGATCCACAAGTTATGGCTGCCAGCACACAAAAAGTAAAGTCATCGTGGCGGCAGGAGCGAGAGCTTTGGCCAGTAGGCTGCTGTTTAATCCGGCAGTTGTCTTCGGCATCATCCACATGGTGCTTGTTTCACAGGCACGCAGAATTCAAGAGTGGTGGGCTCAGGGATGCTTTCACCCAGATTTCAGAAGAAGGCCTAGCAGACCAAAAGGGTGCCCGTGATGAGGGACTCCACGAAGCTGTGAGAGTGAATCCAAAAGTGCGGTGGAGACCCCGGGGGGTTGGAGAAGCCAGGAAAGCGGAACGTCTGAGGGAAATTGCAGGCAGCGAACAGAGTCAAGCCAAGAGAGAGGTACCATGAGGGCTGCAACCTGCAGTGCCAGAAGGGTGGAGTCACTGATTTCACCACAACTTGTCCCAGGTGCTGGACAGGGAGCTATAGGATCTGCCAGCTGGATCTTGGTCTTGTTTTTATTCATTTTTATCCCCAGATCTTCCCTATTGGAATGGGAATGTTTACCTTGCACCGTTCTATGTTGTCAGCGTTTAACTTTCTTCTTTATTTTTACGGGAACTCACAGCTAAGAGTTTGAGTCTCAAAAGAAACTTTGGACTTGGAGTTCTAAGAAATGCTGAGACTGTTCAGACTTTAGTGACTGGTAGAGATAGAGTAGATGTATTTTTGTATAAAGAGATGTGCATGAGTCTTTGGAGGAGGCAGGGGCAGAATGTTAGGGTTAAACTATGCCACAATTTAAAGGTGGACAGGTTTATACTGGCTCATGTTTTCAGTCTGCAGTCAGCTGGCTCCAAGGCAGGGAGCATGGTAGAAGGGCCTGATGGAAGAAAGCTGCTCTCGTCGTGGCAGCCCGGAAGCAGAGAGAGATGGGAAGATCCAGGGAGGAAGTTACACCCTTCCAGGTCATGCCCCCAGTTACCCACCTCTTCTGACAAATCCTGCTTCCTAAGGACACATTTAGCTATGGATGCATCAGTGGATTCATCTACTAAAGAGTACAGCACTCACCCGCATGGGACAATTACCTTCTGGAAGCCCGGCCTCTGAACACAGGAGCATTTTGAGAGACATTCCAGATCCAAACCATAGCAGGTTGGCTATACTCATAAAGGAGGAAAACAAAGAAAGCGAAAGAGCCTGGGAGAGGTGGAGATAGAACTCAAATCCACTTCAGACTCACATGGGCTGAGAGATGGCTATTTTATCATCCTTTCCTGAAAATTGTTGTGGGTTCATGCCCAGAGTCCTGCTCCTCAGGGCCTGTTTCTCCATCTGTACAGTAAGTTGGTTTGCCTTAAATTTATCGAAAGGGATTATTGGACTAATGTATCTCTCATACCTGGACTGGAGAGGGGCACTTACGACATTCAGCAGGCACTGCTGAGATTCTGGCCTGCGGGGGTCTGGCAGAGTCCGGGGTCGCCATCCCGGAAAGCTCACTCACCAGCCAGCAGTTCTCCACCCTCCCCTGGACCTGCTCCCTGGGGCTGCAGCGGCTCTGTCACCTCCTCCTTCCCCTTTCTTCTCCCATTTAACAAACAGCTTCACTTAGGAAGCCATCTGAGAGGATGGATGGCACAGGCACATTCTGCAGAATAAGTTTTCAGGGAGAAGAGCCAAGAAATTACAGGCAGAGCGCTTACAATTCCAATCTCATTAGGCTCCATAACTCTGGCGGTGGGGGAATCGCATTTCTGAATTGTACATTTATTCCTCACCCCACCGCCCGATGTCTCTGGCTTTGTTCTCATTTGTCTTCACGCGGCCTGGTCCTGCTGTCTCAGGATAAACTCTGGTGTCTCATCAGGATGGACTGCAGCCAGGGTTTCCTGAGCCCTCAGCTCTTTCCAGGGCAGTCATTATCCCAACTTGGTGGCCACACTTTGTCCCTACAGGGGTCCCAGGTGAAGGCTTCTCTTGTGAGGTCTCCCAAGGCAGATTTGGAACCACTGGGTGGATGCCCTGAGAAGGAGAGTTGTGTCCAAAGTTGGGATCGAAGGTGGCCCTGGGGAGGGGGAATGAGCTCCCCAGTGCTGGAGGTGTGCACAGAGGAAGGTGAGCACTCGGCATGGAGGCCCCACAGGAGGCTGAGGGTAGGAGCTTTGGAGGCTGAGGATCTGTTGAGAGTTCTGGCCATGCTGCCTGTAAGGGGTCTGACCGTCAGCAACCAACTTACGCTCACTGAGCCTCGCTTTCTCCATCCGGAGAATCAGCATCAGGGAAAATGATAATTCCTACTTCTCAGGGTTGTCATGGAGACAGCGGGACACGGTGTGTGCTAAGTTCTGAGCCCAGAGTGAGTATTACTGCAACCAGGAAGAGGAAGGGGCTGGTTGCTGCAGTCTTAAAAATTTAAGTCTTTGAGATCTAACAATTCAATCATCCTAAGATTATAAGATTCCCTGAGATGCTAAAGCTTTAAGAAAGTAATGATACTGTTATTTTACTAACCTAAGCCTTCTTAGTAATCTGAGACTGTACTTTGAAGAATCACGCTCTGAGCCCATGCTCTCACTGCCAGTGCTTGTCCCAGCTCTGGGCTCCGTTGTGTTCATAACTTCCTCTGAACCTCTCTGACATCAAATCTTCCGTTTTCATTCCTACCGCGCTTCTCTTCGGCAGGGTCCACTTTGCTAAATCCAGGTTTTCCTGTGGACCCTTCATCCCAGACACACAGGACTCTCAGGGGGGCTGAGCTTCCCACTCCTCTTGTTCTGCTCCCCTCAGCACTGACCCCACGTTGGTCCGTTGGCGTCCCCCCTTCATGTTCTAGGTCGAAAGTAGAACCCCTGAAGCTTAGCTCACCTCTCGGTGGAAATCAATAGCCAGTGCCCCGCTTGGTGTTCCCAGTGTACTTTATTTAATCTCTACTATAGTCACTGTCACGGTCAGGCTCATTATTGTTGCTGGGAAGGAAACTTGTGCCCCTTGCCCCATGGCAGATCTACCTCTGATGCCCTTACAAGGCCCCTCCTACTCCCTAGGGAAGGAAGAGTTGTGGGTCTGATGGATCAGAGGTGGGACCCTGCTGGGGCCATCTTTGCTGGTGGGCAGGATTGGTGCATGGGAGGCCAGAGCACCTGCACCAGCTCCCCCGCCCCCCTTTCTTCCTCCACTGCTTGCACAGGAGTAACTCAGCTCTGCAGATCCGGCCTCCCGAACCAGGGTGAGAGGAGCAGGCGGCCTCACTCCAGATTCCTTCTCACCTCCGGGTCTGTGCCAGGCTTGGTGCAGCTGGCAAAGGAGAGTCTGCTGGAGAGATTCAGACAGAGAGGTCTCTGCAGAGAGTCTCTGCAGAGATGGGTTCTGCAGGAGGCGGAGAGCTGAGGGGCCAACCAGGAGATGACCAGGTAGCGTGGCTTGAATGTGCCCACCAGAATTCATACTGAAATTTAATCCCCACTGTGAAGCAGTAAGTGGGTGGATAATTAATCCAATTGTGTTACTTGGAGGCAGGACCTTGGGGAGATAATTAAGGTCAAATGAGGCCATAAGACTGGGGCTCTGCTCCAGTGAGACTATGGCTTTATAAAAAGAGGAGGCTCTGTCCTGCTATGGGACACCTTGAGCCATGTCACGACCAAGCAGCAAGTCCCTCTCAAAGGCCAAGCAGTTGCCAGTGCCGCTTCTTGGACTTCCAGAACCCTGAGCTCAGTTAGCCTCTTTTCTCTGCAAATCACCCAGTTGCATATATTCTGACACACAGAAATTAGAGTGAGCCAAGTAGCTACCTAGGGCACGGCCATGGCTAGCATCCCTGGGACTGAAGGGAGACAGAGGTGAGGTGACCTGCCCATAGTCCAGAAGGTGCGAGCCAGAGCCCGCAGCAGGGAAGGGCAGCCAGACGGTTCTGGGAGCAAGGAGCGAGGGTCCAACAGGAGCTGACGCCACAAAGCAGAGGCAGCTGCTGTTAAATATGCCTCAGCAATAGACCCAGACTGGTGGAAATAGGGACAGAAAGGCCATTCTGATACCTGGAAATGAGGAGCAATGTGTAGGGACACAGAGGCAAGGCCATTCATGTAACAAAGTGGCAGAGAACTAGGCTGTGTCCGTGTCCTAGGACTTTACTGCAGGCGGGACTGAAGAGCAGCGAGCCGGGCTATTTGGTGACAGAAATCGCCAAGCAGCAAAGCCCCCAGAATGCTGCCTGGTTTCTCTGAATTGTACTGGTAGCATCTGAGCAGAGAGAAGTGATTGAAAGATGGAATTCATAATTCATCGCTTCCTTTTAAAAAGAAACAGAACATAAAGGTCTGGGATGTTCTCAGCCTGGCCACGGAAAGAACAGAGCAGCCTGTGTGGCAGGGAAGAGCGAGGACTGCCTTTGTCGTGTGACAAGAGTGGTGTGGCTGGGAGGGAGCGGAGCTGCTCCTGAGGACTGCGGAGTGACCCGCCAGCCCTGCAGGCTCCTCCAGGCTGCTCCTGCGGCACAGGCCCGGAATGGGGACAGCTGCTTGAAGGGGCAAAGCCAGAGTATTCAGGGGACCTTGGGGCTGCTGCCCAGGGCCACTTCGGGTCCCTGCTTCTGCATTCTGGTGCAGAGCTCCTTGGCTGCCCCAGCTGTGGCTCATGCGGCCCAGTGCAGCTAGACCCGCCACAGTTTGGGAGACGCGGTTTCCAAAAATGGGGTTCTGACACAGAGGGGAAGGGGTCCTGGCGGGCAGAGGTCATTTTTGCCCTCTGCGTGGTATCTGAGGTGTCCTGGGAGTTGTCATTGTGTCACTGGGACCATCGTGGAGGCCCCGGCACAGAGCCCCTGTGGCGTTTGCCCTGCCACGGAGTCCCACGTCTTCAGGGAACTCAATTTCTAATGAAACAATTAGACACACGATAAAGGACTGGGAAGTCCCGGTTGGCCACCTCTCGCTCATTCGTCCAGCCTCAGGGCAGAGACAGCCCTTCAGCGCGCCCTCCCGATCAGTCTGACCCCCGTCCTGGCGGGGCTTTCTCTGTGCCGCCATGGATCAGATGATGGGCGACAGTGGAAGAAGAGGAGCACGCCTCCCCCATGGTGCTTCCTCCTCCTTGGTATTTCTCAGGGCAAAGCTGGCTGTGCAGGAGTGAGGACACTCTCCTGGCCCCTTCTCTGCCCCTCTGCCCTCCCTCAGGAGGCACATACAGCTGTCCACTGATGTCACCCACCCAGCTACCTTCTTCCCTGCACTTCCCATCCCCAAGGGGGCCACTTCTACTCCAGATTCCTCCTGTGTGTCTCTTCTGCACCCCATTCCCTGAGCCACTGCTGGTCCCGGCCTCCATGGGCTGCTCCTCTCTGCCTCCGCTTGGCTCCTCCTGCTCCCCACTCTGACTTCCATGGGAACACTGGGGTCATTTGAAAAATCAAGTCACATCAGGACACTTAAAACTCTTCGGTACCTTTGGGGGACCCTGAGTCACCCAGCCCCACCGAGGAGATGAGAGGATTGGCTGTCGCCACCCGTTCCTCCCTCACCACACACTGCTACAGGGCCCTTCTTTGGTCCTCCAACACTTCCTTCCTGCACCAGGGCCTTTGCACGTACTGTTCATGCTCCCTGGGTCACTCTGGCCCCATTCTTCAAGTAATCGGCTTCTGCAGGTCTCAACTTAAATATCAGCTCTTAAGCTCCGTCCTCCAGCTGCTAATCCCCCTCATTACCCTTCCACACAACCTCTTGTACCTGTGATTGTACTCGTCTACGTGACTCTCCCTTGAGAGGCCGTGTCCCCTCCTGACTGCGAACCACTCCAGGAGGGCAGTTTTTATTGCCCATCCTGCTCGCAGCACCTCCCTGGTCCACAGTAGGTAAGTGCTTAGCGGATGGCCTGGATGGATGCGAGGAACTAGGAGAGTGGGAATAAAGAAGCTCATGTCTCTTTAAGCAGAGCACAGACAACTGCGAGTGTTGTTAATTGTTTTTATTTGGGAGATGTTGGTCTTCGCTTTGTTTTATCTTTTAATAACTCACGCTGCATAATCAGCTGGTAATTACAGCTTCCATCTCTGGTTTGTGCCTCTCTGACTCTTGCTGGGAGGATGGGAACCAGTTTCCTGTTTAATCTGCCTTTGAGCGGGAAGGCTCCGGGGGAGCAAGCACTGTGGGGTGTTAGGTTTAATTCTCAGTGATGTTAATTAGAGCAGGAAAACAACCCAGCTCAGAGTGGGCTGCTGTGGGGCCCGGGGCAAGCGCGAGAGGCCCACCCCTGCTGGGCTCACCCCAGCACGCCCAGGATCTGGCGCCTACAGCGCTGGAGCTTCAGTCCCTGCCCATGCCCAGGGCACACTGGCTGCTCCTCCAGCAAGAGGGAGGCTGGAGAGGCACCTGGGGCCAGAGTCACATGAAGGTCTTCCTTGGGAGCTTCCTGGAAGCTCCAGGTGGGCCGGGAGGAGGGAGACCAGGCAGAGAAGGTGAGGGGACTTTCTAGACAGCCAGGCCATGTTCTCTCCAACCTGGACAGACTCTGTCCTTTACCAAGCTCCATCTGTCTCCCTTTCTGCTCTCACCTGCCTGCCTGGGTCTCCTGCCTGCTGTCTCTGACCAGGTCCCAGAGAGGGAGTCCTGCCTCGGCCGGTCCTGGAGCGGTGCTTGGAGTACAGAGTCCCCGGACTAGGGCCAGAGGGAGGGACACAGTTATGCTTAGCAGAGCTCAAACCTTCTCCACTCAACTTGGGGCTCCCGTGCTTCCTCTGAAAGGGTTATTCAAGGGAAGAGCAGGAAGCAGGACTCACGGGCTCCTGGAGACTTGTATGGTGGCTGCCTGCTTGTCCTTCCAGGAGAGAGCAGGGGTTCTGCTTTCTGGGGGTGGAGGCAGAAGGTGGGGCAGACCCAGGCTTTTGAACAACACAGCCCTGAGCGCGGAGGGCAGGTGGCAGGAGCAGGGGCAGAGGGAACAGCTGTGCAGAGCAAGTCAGGCGACACAAGCAGGTGGTAGGAGGTGGCCCCGGAGGGACCTCCGTGGAGGAGTTCCGCATTGACTCTGCATGAGGGGATAGCCCCGGGAGACAGAAAGTCTTGGGGAGATGGGGTGGGGCATGTGCTTTAGAAAGACAGAGACACTGCTACCACCACTGCGGCTGCTGCCCTGTGCGGGGTGCGGGGTGGGTGGCTGGTGCCTCATTAGGGTTCCCTGGGCCAAGGAAGAAAAAGCAGCGATGGAGAGGGCGGCCCCCTTTGGACGGGCAATGGGGAAGCCAAGCAGGAGGATTCAGCTGTCATTATAAGTGGTGGGAGGGAGGAGGTGGCAGGCAGGGCATGTGATGATCACAAGTCCAGGCTGGGGGCAGTGACAGGGTCTCACAGGAGCCCTTGGCTGTCACACTAGTCGTGTGTGTGTGTGTGTGTGTGCGTGTGTGTGTGTGGTACTGGGGATTGAACCCACGGTCTTTGCACTAACCTACATTCTTTGCCCTTTTTACTCATTTAAAAAGAATATTTTGAGACAGGGTCACACAAAAGGCTGATGTGGGCCGGAAACAGAGCACACCCCTGTTGACGCTCATTGCCCTCGGGATGGCACCTCAGATCCCAGCAGACGCCTCCTGACAGCCTGGAGAGTGCTCAGGGAAGTGGGTTCCTTCTGCCTCCCACCCACGCTGGGGAAGGAATGTGCCTTTGAAAGTGAAAATTTGGCTTGAAGTAAACAGATTAATAATGCAATGTACTAGCACTTTATTAATTACAGGTCCTAAATACTTTGAAATGTCGGCCTTTAATTTAGATTTATGGGGCTAATGTAGATTTATAAAACTAGCTGTTATGCATTAAGCACAGAAAATGCCAATTGGTTTCTATAGGAGATATTTATTGAAGTATAAAAAGGGAAATATGTAAAATCTAATTGCCCTGGAGTCTGCCTCCAGCGGACGGGAAGAAAGGATGCTTTGGACCTGCCTCACCTCATAATACGCACGCGTCCTTGTGGATTGTGATCTTACCCTCCCTGGACCATTCATTTAAATAAAAACCAGACATCACACCATGACCGAGACGCACACCTACGTGGACAGGGCTGCTCCGTGGCCGAGTCCACACTAGCCTGAGAGCAGAAGGGTAGGTGGGGCAGGAGGCTGGCAGACTGGACTGGACTAGGAGATAGGAGCCCTATCTCCTGGGTCTTGGTGGCTCCAGCTCCGTGTTTGGTGGATCTGCAGAGGTGGTTCTATGGCTACGGGGGTGGTAAGTGTCCTCACTGAGCTGCTGGTGTGGTGGCTGTGACTTCCCAGTGTCTCTACCCTGCACCCTGGCCGGCAGTCCTGGGATCACAGCGCTCACAGTTCTAAGGGGCCAGGGTAGCGTGCTGGGCAGGGCTCCCTCCTTCAGCGACAGGCCCAAGCGGCAGGGAGGCGGGACAGAAGAGGGAGGAGCCCCACGGGCCAGGCACTGGGCTGGGTGTGTTCCTGGTGGCACCAATACTTGGGTCCCAGAAGCTGGATGTGGGGCAGCCTGGAGGGCTGCGAAGGACGCCGGGAGGTGCTGGCAGGAGGGGTCCTGGTGACAGAGGGGACTGTCACTAGGTCCCACAGCCTGGTAGTGAGAGGTGGAGAGACTGGCCTCCTGCCACTCCGCCACCTGCTGGACAGACCCCCTCAGGGCCTAAGTTTGCTTCTGCTGCCACCTTCCCCCTCAGAGACACTGGCGCTCAGGACAGCCACACACGAGTCGTTCCCCTGCCTGCTTGGCCTTCGGGAACTGGCCCTTCTGCTCCATGGACAAAGCAGTCCAAGCAGGACAGGCCGTAGCGGGTGCCTGAGAGTTGTGTGGGAGAGCTGCTCCAGGACCATCTCCCATGAGCACCTTGTCTATGCCCCCGAAAGCTTCCAGCTGAGAAAGTCTCAGACAGGTTGAGTGCCCTGTCCAAGGTCACACAGCTGGAAAGAGGCACAGCCGGAGTACATCCCAACCCCGGGCTCTTTCTCCTGCCCCAGACTGCTATCCTAAACCGTGTCCTTGCTGCTTGTCTGTCCCCTCTTAGTCCCTTCTCTGTTCTGTATCCAGAGGGGCCATCCCTAAGTACAGACTGGACCCTGTACACCTCTCTACTCCCCACTTTGGGCTGACAGCCCCTCTTGTCTGGCTTTGCCCTTTTCAGCCACCTCACCTGCCTTCCTTCCTCTTCCCTCGCCCCACACTAAAACACAAGTCTTGGCCTTCCAGCAGGTAGCATCCATACTGTACAGGGGTCAACTTACTAACCCCTCACTCTTCCGAAAGTGTTGCCTTCAGCTGGCACTTCACCCCAGAGCCCCAGGTGACCGGCCAGGCATCTGGGTGCCAGGGTGCCTCCATAGTCCCAGGATGCCCCCGTATCTGGTGAGGAGGTCTTCCGCGTGTGTTAGACACTGAGCCTAAACCCCGGATTCCTCCTGGAGGCACGTGCTGGAACATTCAGGGTTTGAACCCACAGAGGCATTGTGAACTCAGGAGGTTTGACTCTTCATAGAGCTGAAGAAGCCAAAGGAGGAGTTGAGACAGCCAGTGACCTCAGGAGCTGCTATCATGTAAGTCACAGGACGCGTAGGAGGAGGTGGTCAGGCCCAGCACTGCTGCAGACCAAGCTGCCGGGGCCAACAAAGAAGCAAGGACATCTTTCTTTTGGATATGCTGGGGGGTGGGGGGTGAGGAGGGGGGATGAGAAACAACAGCATCTTCCCTCTTCCCAGCTTCCTCTTCCAGGGGCTGCAACAACCTGGGCCCGGATGTCGAGGGACCTGGGGACAGGGCTGTAGCAGGGCACAAAGGGGCAAGGACGGTGGGAGGAGAGGCAGCAGACAGACTCATAATGTGCAGAGTGGCTCAGGGCTGGAACTTTTCATAACAAAAAGAAAGTGTTTAAACCTGAGCTGATACAAGCTGCGTGACCTTTAGCAAGCACTTAACCTCTTTGAACAAATTTCCCCCAAAGTAAATTGGGAGATAATAGCATCCTTTCACAGCGTTACCCTTTGAGGATGAGGTGAGATAAGCTCTGTAAAAGTGCCAGCCACAGAGCCTGGCTTGGCAGTAGCACCCCCTTTAACCCGGGGGGTACCCTCCGAGACCCGCAGGGGATGCCTGAATCTGTGGATCCTACTGAACTCTTCTCTGAGCTGACTTTTCCTGTACGCACATGCGTCTGTTGAAGTTTATACACCTCGTCTTCACGGGGGATTTGAGACTAGGCTGCACTGGCCACCTCCACCGCGCACAGGACAAGCTGTGCTAGGCAAGCTCTCTCCTGAGCTGGGTGAGGGCGAGCGCATTGAAGGGAATGGAGATCCCAGAGGCTACCGCCTGGGGCAACATCGGCCAAGAGTTGTAAAAAACACTCAGGGCCTTGAAGTGTGATCTGTTTGTTATTTGAGCCAGCTCTCCAGCAAAACGCACAGCTCAGACCACTCTGAGGCAACCAGCCCACCCTCTCTGCCAGCGGCTCTTCCCCAGCCTCCTTCCCAGCAGCCAGCCCCACCACCTGCCTCTCCTTCCAGCTCCATGCTGGCCACCCAGTTTAGGGATTGCTGAGTCAAATACAGGTGGACATCTTAGAATGTTCCCCTCCCCCACGCACACAGATTCACTCCTGCAAAGTGAGTTACTTATGGTCGACAGCAGTCTACAAACATTAAATGAAAAGCTCCATAAATAAATAAGTTTCAAATTTTGAGTCTTTTGGAGCAGTGTGATGAACTCTCATGCTGTCCCACTCCAGACACCAACCACGCCTTCAGCCTGTGTGTCCATGCCGTGTCCACTATCTGCCCCATAGCAGGTGCCAGGCTCTCCCGCCCCCTTCACACAGCACGCCTCACTCGCCCCTGTGAAGTGAGTGCTGTTGCTCCCCAAGTGACCCGTGAGGAAGCTGTCGCTCAGACAGGTGATCTTGCTGAAGATCACAAGACTGATCAGCAACGGGGCTGACCCTGCCAGGGTGGCCTCCAGTGAGAGTCCAGCTGCAGCGTCTGGAGCCTGCTGGTGAGGACTGAGGGTCTCTGGTCAGGTAGAGATGGGCTCTGCCCTGCCACCTGCTGTCTTGTGACAGGACTCAGCTTTCTTATCTGTTGAATTGGAATACTAATAGTATCTACCTTTTGGTTGCATATCTTCCTCTTCCTCCTTTAGGTAATTGAACCTCCCCACCAACACACACACTCACACACTGTCTTTAGGGAACTATTCGTCACCTGCTACTTTGACCACAGGGTTCTGGCAGGATTACTAGGTACAGATGCACTTTGGGCGTGAAGTCACAATGCCCGTTTGCTGCACACGTGAGGAGGCAAAGAGTAAGAGGGTGACTAATGGAGCGCTTTCTGGGCTTTTACATGAGAGGAGTTTGAGCAAAAGCAGCTCCGTCTTGGAGTTGCTAAGTGGGATGGTGGTCCTCACTTCTCTTTCTGCTTCCACTTGAAGAAGTCCAGCAACAAAGAGACAAAGAAAGTTGGGTGTGGTGGTGCGCCCCTGGAATCCCAGCTACTCTGGAGGCTGAGACAGGAGGATTGCAATTTCAAGGCCAGCCTGGGCAACATATCAAGACCCTGCTGGTGGGGGGGGCACCTAAATGAAGTTCTTGAATATACCTCTGCCTGAAACTCTCCCCATTGCCCCCACTTACGTGAGCCACAGATTTTCCTGTGTGGTAAACCCCGTATGCATGAGGACTCCTGTTTTCAACAAAATGCATTCCAACAAACCCTCTCAGTTCTTTGGTGTGATGTTGACTAAATGAGATGATTCAAGTAAAGGGCTTAAAGCAGCTCCTGGTGCCCATTCAGTAAACGTCAGCTTTCACCACTGTCACCCTGCAGTCGTGGGGCTGCTGTCTCGTCCGTCTCTGGCCTCGAGCTCCTGGAGACCCTGCACCTGCCAGCTACTCCTGTCACTTCTCACCTTTAGGTCTTGTGCATGTGTCCTCTCCTTCGAAGGGCTCTCCCAGCCCACTCGCCACTGGCCTCATCACTCTCTGGACAGTGGTCAGTAGTTCTCCTGCATCTGAGATTATATGCTATTCATTGGTGGTTTGCTCATTGCCTTCCCAGTCATACTCTGAGCTCCAAGGGGAAAGAAGCCACATGAATGCTGGTTTCTCCATTCCTCTTGTGCTAAACATATTCCTGCTACATTCAAGACACTTGTATCAGTCAGCTACTGGTAAATAACAAACCAGCCCCAAACTCAATGTTTCAAATGAGAATTTATTCTCATTCCTGTATCACAGTTTATCCAGAGGCCAGCTGCTGTAGACTGGACTTGGCAGGATGTGTCTGCTGCATGCTGCATGCTGGGTGGGCTGGTCTCTGTGTTCCATGCCGGGAGAAGACCACCCCTATGGGCTGCTACCCAGGGGCTGTGTAGACTCCACAGCACCCTTCATCTGGGCCTGAAAGACATTGAACATTCTCTTGGCCCTGAATTGGGCTGGCCTCCAGCCCCTCTCCCAGCTCTGCTCAGCCTCCATAGAGTCCCACTACTGACATCCAGGTACAGGGTGACATCCAGTGGGCCTGCACTGAGCACGTCTAGTCCCTGCTGCTCTCTTGGATGGGGAAGGTGGCCTGAAGTGGGAGCCCAAAGCTGAGGACTCCTCTTTAAGAACAAGGAAAGCCATCTAAGTTCACCTCCTACTCTCCCTCTGGGGTGGGAAGAGGGAGTATGGCCAGAAGTGTCACTTTCTGCTCATTTCAAAGTGAGCAGAACACTTTCTCCAGCTGTGTTTGTTCATTTAATCCTTTCTATTGGAACACACCCAGGTAGAGCACCTTCCTGGAGCCCAACCAGCCCTGCTACTGTAGCCTCTTGGCGGGGGTCATTTACAGTGTCCTCACCCTCCCATCCCCGTCCTGCCTGTACCGTGGTCTGCTCACCCACTCCCCCACCTCCATCCTCCGTCCTCCCCAGGTGCTCTTCTCTTGGCCTCTCTTCACCTCCCGTTTCAGATCTATCTTGAGGACCACCCGGCTGCTGTGCAGAGAGAAGGATTCTTCTGAGAACTTGCCAAAAGAGGCCCTGAAGAACCTGCCTTTGATTCCAGGAATTAACTAGAGAAAGACAGAGGAGCGCTGCAACCAGGGCCCTTTGCTGGCTCACACTCCCAGGTAGGGTGTGTCCTCCCACCCTGGACACTGACTGTCTTCTCCACCGTGCAGTGGGGCTGCTGCTGAGAACTCCCACCGTGCAGTAAGCCCTGCTGGAAGAGTCTGTGCCTACGAGTCCACATCCAGGGCGCCCTCCTGCAAGGGTACAGCCTCAGACTCAGCTGGAGGCCCCAACTCTGGTTAGAGAAAGGTTAAGGAGCAGAGTGAAATACTATTATAATGTGACATAATTCAATGCAGCCTTGAGAAAACACCACTTGAAAGAGAGATTTGTCCCATTTGGACTCAAGGCTCATTCAGAGGCACTTGGAAAACTGTTGGTCACAGAAATGAGAGAAGCCCCAGGGAGTGGTAATTTAGACACATCAGCTTGTTAAATCCGGGTGCACGGACGGGGTTCCAGCAGAAGGAATTAAGCCATTGTTGGGGTCTGGGCTGCACAGATTCTGTCTGGCTTTGATCTCCCTCAGAACAAGAAACTTGAAGCACAATCAGAATACCCTGAGAACTCAGATTCAGCACCAGGACCAGCAAAAGACCATTTCTGAATGAATAAATCGAAGCTATGTGTACTAAGTCAATAGCAGGCCTTGGACTCTTAGCCTGAACCAGATGACACTACCCCCGTCCCACTGTGGGAGGCAGAGTGGGAGTCATGCCCCAAGACTATCCAATCCTGGATCTCTTCACAGGCAAGATTATCCAGGGGGACTGGGAAGCCAGCGTCCTAGATCTGGCACCAGCCACCTTCCAAGTTGCCTCCCTTCTCATAGTTTATTTCTTCATCTATGCAAGAAGGTTGATGACCTCTAAGGTTTCTTCTCCCTCCAAAAATGTGTCACTCTGGGAATCAGTTTCCTGTCTTTCAAATATTCTACTCTAAAAACACTGTGAAGATCACAGGAGACGTGAAGCTCCTTGGCAGAGTCCCGAAACACCCCTGGAGTGGTTTTAAGCTGATTCGCACATCAGCGGCAAGGTGATACTCAGAGGAGAGTCAAAGTCACCTCAGAGCTGCTGGACAGAGCCAACAGGGAACTGATGCATTAGTTCCCAGGTGCTGGGGTCAAGGAGGGGCTTCAGGCTCAGCCCTGGTGCTTGTGTTTCTGGAATGCTCTTTGTAGAATGAGGAGAGGGGTCTCTGTGATAAAATCTCCTTCACTATCATAGAATAGTGATAGTGAAGGAGATTAGCTGTAATTCTATCCAGTGAATAGCTGGATAGAATTACAAATCTCAGGCTGCCTGTCCATGGGAGACTTGAAAGTTTTGGCGTGTGGGCCAAGACCTGAGGGTGGGGAGAGGGGGAATGACATAAAGGAGAAGGAGCAGGAGGAGGACAAGCCTTTTCTGTGGTACAAAATAACAAATGAGTGGAGTATAGGCCCCAAGGTCAGAAATACTGGAAGTCAAATGTTGGATTCACCACTCATGAAGCAAATGATTGAGGAAATCTTACTCAGCCTCTCTAAACCCCAGTTTCCAAATCTGTGACATGGGGGTTGGGAATGCCAGCTGTCACATAAGGATAAGTCTGGAAAAGTCCTGGTACCCTGCTGGGACCAGGTAGTTTTTAGCAGAGACCATAACGGGAGGAGTTGCTGCACATCTATGAATTATGTATTATCTCAGGGGGGATGCAAGACCCATCCCACGATGGTGGGGACAGGTGGGAGAAGGACCATTTTTGGAGGAACAGCAGATGGATTTGTTCCAGCTGAATAATACCTGAAAATTCACGGATACCCAGACTGTACAAATAAAGGAATGCACTTATAGCAAGTTATTATTATGTTAATGAAAGCAGGAATTATTCATGTAAGTCTACCAGTAATTATATTAGTGGGGAGAACAGTTACAAATTCATGTTCTAATGGTATCTATAATGAGTATTGTAATAAGAGTCTGAAGACAAATTTCATCTAGTAGATCAATCAAGAAGAAATTTAAACGGAGAATTATAAGTGACTCATTGTCCTGTGTGCAAAACAATGGATACAGTTGTTAGAAGGGAATTCACTGGATTCTTTCTGCCTCGGAATCACCTTGCATCAGGTAGGCATTCAATCCCCCAGGTGGCTTCCAAGATAAATTATGTTTTTAAAATCTACAGAGGATCAGTGCTGGGGCTCACACCTGAATTCATTTCTGTCTGTCACCAAAGCTTTGACAGACTTGTCAAAGATGATCAGCTCTGAGTATGTCTGTGACTGCCGCAGGCCTCCCAACTCTAACAAGCCTGGGTACCAGAGTGGCTCAGGAGAGAAAGATGTGGATAGTCAGGGAGGAGGAAGTTTCCCCTTAATGCTGACAGGGTGGACAGGATGTATAACCAGAAACTGTAGCTTGTGAAGCTAGAAAGCAGAATTATTTTTAGGTTGAGGGGGAACCCCTCCCCTCACATACCTTATCATATGGAAGCTGTAAGGCCCTTATATTAGAGGACTAAACTTGAAAGTGTTCTTAGAGATCACCAAGTACAGTACCTCATTTTAAATACAAATAAACTGAGGTCCAAGTGATGGGGTGACTTGTCTAAGGTCATGGCATGAGCAAATGGGAAAAGTCAAGGACTACATCAGATTTTTCTGATCCGTCCCCAGGGCTTTTGCCACCACGACATGAGGACATTCTCCGGATGTTAGTAAGTATGTGGTGTCCTAGATAATATGCTGTATATATGTAATAAACTGGACCAGGTGACCCGTCCAGATCTGACTTTCCTACATGTTGACACCTGTACCAGGCAGATTCTTTCCCGGGCCGATGCAATGGAGAAATCCCCTACCCACAATCACTGGGGTTCTGTCCATGGTGCTGAATGCAGGACCTAAGCCGTTCAACAGGAACTCCGGCCTTAAATTCCTTTCTTCTGTCGCCACCCTTGGAGACATGCGTAGAGACCAGAGAGACTGAGAACCACTGAGGGCTAGCGAGTGATTTGGCAAATCAACTTTACCACTTTGTAGTTCAGAGGCAATAAAAGAAACACATTTTAGAATACAGTTGAATTGTTTTTGACAGAGGTATACCCTGTGAATCAGTATCTGAACCAAAATACACAAAGTTCCTTCATGCCTCTTTTCCATCAGTCTCTGCCCATACCTTCCCGACTGCACAGTAAGATATGATGGGGGTGGAGGATGCATAGTGGATGGCTGAGCCACAGGAGGGGCGTGGGAGGGTCAGAGGAGAATTACTGGATAGTGTGAACTTTAAGCTGAGACCCAACATAAATAAGTGTTAGTCAGGCAAAGAGATGCTGGAAAAGAGGCTTTAGGTATATACTTCAGGTTTATAGTACTTGTGTGCCTATTTATAGTTTTGTGGCTTTGGAGGAGAAGAAAATCTCTTCACCTGTTTGGAATCACATCTCACTCAGATGCTATCATCTTCAAGCCATCTGGGCTCACAGCTATGTCTTGGAAATACCATCTATCATTTCTTTCTAAGGACCATGGTTGTTAATCTTCACTGGTTACACCAAGAAAGAGAGGGACAAAACCAGCCTCACCCATCTCCAGCTGGGGACAGGGGAACATCGAGTTGGTCTGCAGGAAAGTGGAGAAAGCTCCTAAAGGGGTTTTAGAAAAAGACCCAAAGGGGTTTCTGAGACTCTAGGAAAAGGACTGTCCACACACAAGTGCCCACCTGCATACTCTAGAACATATGCACAGAAACATATTGACACAGTTACCCATATGCAAACACGTATTACCACGTTCACACATGCCATTCTCAACATGTGCACATATGTGTGTACGCCTTTCCTCTCCCACCAAGTGTACAAACAGATGAAGCACTTCATGATACAACCCAGCTCACTAACTCCACAAACTGTCAGCTCCAGGTTTGAGGAAACCACAGGAACTCAAACAAGTCATCAAATTGTGACTCTGGGCACAACTGGGCTTCTTAGGTTTCTCAACTATCAAACGTGAGTAGAAATGGGTGAAGATGGAGATTGGGTTGGTTGATTCCTTACAGCCTTTCCAGGGTTTAAAACATCGTATCGGTTAAAACTTCCCAACCTGTAGAAAGAGGACAGCAATAGCATCTTCCTGGTGACCACCTGAAGGATCACAGGTAAAGTGTTCTGTGAAAGATACGATACCTGGAAGGTGATCATTGGGGAAGAGTTGATTATCATCATCTGGGAAGTAGTTCTACCTTTTTGAGGAAAGGTAACAAGAAGACCAGGTGGTTGTGACAGCTCTGCTCTGATGCACTGTAGCTTTGGACAAGTCTCTTCCTCTTTCTGAGCCTCAGTTTCCCCATATGTAAGATGGGAGTGGAATGGATGAAAGAAACCCTTCTCAGATTCTCATAGATTTTTAAGTCAAGGCTCAGCTAAACCTGTACTTCTTACTTTTCGAGTCCTACCTCTTTCTCTCTCCTTCCTTCTGATTTTCATCCCAAACTAATGGCATCATTCAGGGCTTCTGGCATACATGCTTGGAACAAGCATCTCATCCCTGATGAGTTCTGGCTATTTTCCTGCCAGGCACATCAACAAGTACTCCCAGGGCAACCAATTATATGCTTGTTGTTATGGAAACCCTTGCAATGCTCCAGATACTTTTTCCCTCAACGACTTTGTCATACAATCAACTGTGCATATTTAAGTGTAAAATTTCATAATAAAATTCAGTACCTTAGACAAGATGGTGAACATATCTATCATCCACACAAGTTATCTTGTATCCTTTTGTGTTCCTTCCTGTCACTTCTGTCCCTCACCATCATCTCAAGCCAATCACTGATTTACCTTCTATTGGGAAACTACTTTGCATTCTCTTTTTGGGTGTGTGTGAAGCCCAGAACCTTATTTATTTATTTATTTATTTATTTATTTATTTATTTATTTATAATTTCAGTGGTACATTTTAGATAGACATAATGACATTCATCACAGGGAATTTGTACCTGTACACGATACAGCTTGCTTTTACTTTTTTCCCCATCCCCCTCCCCTGTCTTCAACCCATCTTCCCCTCCTTATTTCCAAGAGCTTTGTTCCCATTTTTTCCTTCCATTCTCTTTTTTCTCCTTGTCCCTCCCTTCCTTTCCCCTCCTCTCTCCCTTGTTCCCCTAGAACTGGAATCATATAGAATATGCCTTTGACCTAGCTTCATTTACTCAGCACAATAATTTTTAGATGCATTCATAATGTCATATATGTCAGCCCTTCATTAATATTATTGCTGAATAGTATTTCATTGTATAGATATATCACCATTTGTTTATACATCTATACATTGATGGATATTTGAGATTTTCCAGTTTTTTTGTTTATTGTTTTTATTGCAGATAAAGGTCCTATGAACACTTAGGTGTGAGTCTTTTGACTGACATATGCTTCTATTTCCCTTGAGTAAACACCCAGGCATGAAATAGCTAGACCATATGGTATGTAAACATTTAATGACAAATGGGTGCGTTATTTAGATTTCCACTAGAGAGATATAAAAGTTCCAATTTTTCGACTTCTTCATCAATACTTGTTATAGTCAATCTTTTCAGTTTTAGCCTTTCACATATATAACATTAGCACTTCACTATGTAAGTATGCATTCCCTAATGATTACTGCTGTTTAGAATATTTTATGTGCTTATTTGCCATTCATATATCTGCTTTGATGAGGTAGTTATTCAAATGTTTTTAATTGTGTTGTTTATCTTCAAATTTTAAAATTAGGTTGTTTGTTTTCTTATATCAGGTAAATATATCTATATGTGTGTATCTATATATTTATTTATCTTTCAGGAGACATATAATCTGCACATATTTTCTTTCAGTCTCTGGCTTATTTTTCTCTTTCTCATCAAAAGTATCTTTCAAAGCAAAAATGATTCCTTATTTTTAAATAAAATGAATTTTTTATTTTGATGAAGTCCAATTTCTCTGTTTTTCCTTTATGAATTGTGCTTTTGAGCTTTATGAATTGTGTTTTTCCAATTTCCTCTTACATCTAAGAAATCTTGCTTAATCAACATCATAAATTTTTCCTGTTGTCTTCTGATGGTTTATAATTTTAGGTTTTGTACTTAGTATGAAGTAAAGTTTATCTTCATTTGCATATAGTCATTGAATTTTTTCAAAGAATCTGTTGAAAAATCTATCCCCTTTCAAATGAATAACTTAATTTCACTATGAAATAAAAAGCAGTTGTCCAAATACATGTGGGTCTATTTCCAGACCCTATTGTATTCCATTAATCTACTTGTCATAACGCTAATAACACATTTCTTGCTTACTGAAGTTTTTTTAATTCCAACTTTGTTCTTTTGCTTAAAAATTGGTTTGACAATTCTAGGTTTTTTGTATTTACACACACACACACACACACACACACACACACACACAGAGGAATTCATTTGACAATTTCTGCAAAAACGTCTGTTGGGTTTGTATTGGGATTGCATTGAATCTATAGAACGACTTGGAAAAACTGACAATATTTTATAGTTTTCCATCTATAGGATTTGTGCACATGTATTATACTTGTTTCTAATAATTTCAAAATTTAAGCTATTATAAATTATATTTCCTAATTTTTATTCCTGATTGTTTTTAATAACAAATGAAAAGATACTTTGTATTTAGTCAGCTGTAGTGCTGCACACCTGTAATCCAAGTGCTCTGGGAAGCTGAGGCACAGAATGGCAAGTCTGAGCCCAGGCTGGGCAATTTAGTGACTCAGTAAGACCCTACCTCAAAATAAGATTAAAAATAAGAAAAATGGGTTACAGATGAAGCTCAGTGTGAGGGCTGTGGGTTCAATCTCCAGTACTGAATAAAAAAATCATTTTTACAATTTTATATTGCTGTTGATATCTTGCACCTTGGTAATCTTACTTATTAATTCTATTTGTTTTTGTTTTTGTTTTTTTGTGGTGCCGGGGATCGAACTCAGGCCCTTGTGCTTACAAGGCAAGCACTCTAATCACTGAGCTAAATCCCCAGCCTTACTTATTAATTCTAATAGCTTTATTTGTATTATAAATTTCACTAGATTTTCTACATAGGTGACCATTGTGAACAAGGCAGTTTTATTTCTTTGTTTCCATACTGAATATCTTTAATTTTCTTTCTCATCTGATTGTACTGAATAGAATTTCGGGGACTTCCGGAAAGACGGCGGAGTGGTAAGAGGCAGAGGGAAAGTGTCTTCGAGATCTGTTGTCCAGACAGTGGAATATAGCAATTTAGGGAAGACAAGAAGGAGGGAAGTGTGTTTCCAGGACCCGGCAGCGATCTGAAGCAAGGATCGAAGCCCACAGGGAAGGCAAAAGGAGAGACCAGCACAGAAGAAGAAGGCGACAGATGGACGGCTCTTTCTCCCAGAGAAAGTGCCTCATGGCCCCAGCTTGTGGCCCCCATGCAGCCCCAGCTTGCAGTCCTGGCTCATGGCCCTGGCTCTCAGCACAAGTGACACAATTTGAGCCTGCAGATGCACTGTGACTACTAGTGACCCCAGAGACCTCCACAGAAAGACACACAAACGAAATGGAGCAGAGTAGTGGACTTGGCAGACTGCAGTGGTTGGTGAGTTACCTGAGTCTTCTGATTTCAGACGGCCCCCAGGAGAGGGTAGTGATCAGCTGATTACCATCTTGGAAAGTGGCTGAACTCAGAGCTCAGAAAAGTTGCCAGTGGCTTTTGGTGCTGGGGCAAGGCAGGGCAAGGCAGAGCAGAGTTCAAACTTAAATTGGCAGGAGGGCAAGGAGTTAAGTTCAAACTGGCAAGGACCTGAGTCCAAGCTGGTGGAAGACACACAGCATGTCTCCAGCTGAACAAATTGGGTTCCAACCCCACAGCCAGCGATCAGGCTAAACTTCAGTGGAATTGGTGCAGCCTTCCTATTGAACCCAGCTGGGAACACTCGCTACCCTGCCATAAATCTACTGCTGGGATTAATCAACAAGGACCTGGGCCTGACTATTCGGTCTACCAGTGATAGCAGAGACATGCCTGGAAGCAGACATTTCTTTTTATTTATTTTTTTCCTCTCTGCTTTTCTTTTTCCTGTTTTTATAGGAAAGTGTATTTCTAGTTTTTTTTTTGCTGTTATTGTTTATTCTGTCCTTGTTTTTATTTCTTCCTTCTCTCCTTCCCTCCTATTTTCTTTGCTAGTTCCCCAAAGTTTGTATAATTTTCCCTGTCTTCTAACCTTGCTTCTCATCTCCTTCTCTTCCTCTATTTCTCTATTTTTTCCTCCTAGTCTCTTTTGAATTTTCTCTCCTGAGGGTAAAATCATCATATTGAGGGCATATTTACTGTATACAAATTTCTAGTTTATTTTGGATGTTGTTCTATAACCACAAATCTAGTTCATATGGTGAAAGGTGCCAGATCGATAGTTACCAGTTTGTCATTTTCTAGGCTGTGTTTGATGCTATTGTTGTTGCTAATTGTACTACTTTAGCCAAGGTGACAGGCTTGTTCTACTCAGTTCTTCCTTGCATGCCAAGACTGAGATTGGCAGGGGGATACAAATAACATTATAGGTCACAGTCAAAGATCTGGGGGCTAGCCAAATAGACAGCAACTTCTCAGCCCCAATAAATTGAAGATGTAAGATCTTGCAACAGACTCAAAACATAAAAGCCAGCTACACCCTTAAGACATCTCTGAGGAAGTAGTCATTTCCAAAGGGTTCTCCCATCGAAGTACTAACCAGGCCCGACCCTGCTTAGCTTCCAAGATCAGACGAGATTGGGCGTGTTCAGGGTGGTATGGCTGTACACTCCAAGGGATTCTCAAAACTAACAAAAGAGCTACCTGCCATGGACAATTTCTAAGCATCAACCCAGGAACTAAACTAAAGAAAAAATAGAAAATGAGAAGACACACAAACAAGATGCATCTCCAGACCTCCAGCTCACCAAAAGCAAACCCAGTGGGTAATGAAGTGGAACAATCTGAAAGCTTCCCACCCAGACTCTTGGAAGCAGTAACAGCAGAAGTAACAAAGTAGATGGATGAGGCTCTAGAAAACATCAAAACAGAATCATTTCCAGAATGAAAGACATGATTAGTGACTCTAGAGCAGCTACAGAAAAAAATAGAGGTGCTTAGGAAAATGGCAGAAACCATAAATGCCCAACACAGGAAAGAAATGGAATCCATGAAACAGATTCAAACAGCTAGCTGGGAAATTAAAAATTCCATTGAAAGTATTGGCAGTAGAATGAGGCAATTTGAAGATAGAATTTCAGATATAGAAGACAAAATTGTGATTTATGATCGAGAAAAGAAAGAGTTCTTCAAAATGGTAAGGGACCATGAAAAATCAATACAACAGCTGCTAGATGACACAAAGAAATACAGCATAAGATTGATCAGAGTCAATGAGAAAGCAGGGGATAGTACAAATGACATAAAAAAACCTGTTCACAGAAGTACTGGCAGAAAACTTCCCAAGTATGGAAAAAGAACTTGACAAACAGATAAGTGAGGCACACAGAGCTTCAATTAGCCACGATCAACAAAAATCTACCCCAAAGTATATAATAGTCAAGATTCTGGAAGTTCAACACAAGAACAGAACATTGAAAGCTATTAGAGAAAAGCAACAAATCACCTATAAAGGATAACAGCAGACTTCTCAAGACAAACCCTCAAGTCAAGGAGAGCTTGGAATGAACTATTTCAAGTCCTCAAAGAAAACAACCTCCAGCCCAGACTGATGTACCCTGCAAAACTGTCTTTCAAAATTGATGGAGAAGTAAGATATTTTCATAACAAAGAACACCTGAAGAGCTTCGTGACCACCAAAGCAGCACTGATTAGAATTTCAGTACAATATGGAATAGAAGTGGGGAGAACAGACCCCTGACTTCTGCCTGATTTTAGGGGTAAAGCATTTAGCCTTTTACCATAAGTATGCTGTTGGCTTGTAGGACTTTGTAGATTCCCCTACTGAGTGAGGAAGATTGCCTCTATTTCTGGCTTGCAGGGAGTTTTATCAGGAGATGTTGGATTATTTCAAATGCTTTTTCTGTACATATTAAGATAATCTGAAAGTTTTTCTTCTTTAAAGTTTGTCAATATGATGATTTGCATGGATTGATCTTCAACTGTTAAACTAATGCTTTATTCCTGGCATAGTTCCATTTAGCAGTTATGTACGATCCTCTTCATATGTTGAAGGATTTGATTTATTATCAGTTTGTTTAGAAATTTTGTGTCTGTTTTCATGACAAATTTGGTTATAGTTTTGGGAAATACTGGCTACAGTGAATGAGTTAGAAGACTTCACTCACCTATATTCTGAAGAAAGACTTTGTAGAATTGGTATAATTTATACCTTAAATGATTGATAGAATTCAACAGTGAAACCATCTAAGCTTGAATTTTTCTTTGAGGGAATATTTTTAACTATAAAATGTATTTAATAGATTTACAACTACCCATATTATACATTTCTTCCTGAGTGAACTTTGATAGTTTATATCTTTCAAGGATTTAGTTCATTTCTTCTAACTTGTTAAACTTACTGACATAAAGTTGTTCATAATATTCCCTTACCCTTTTAATATCTGTAGAATCTATGCTGATATTACTTCTCTCATTTCTGTTATTTGTAATTTGGGTCTTTTCTCTTTTTTCTTGATCAGCCTGGCTAGAAGTTTATCAATTTTATTGATCTCCCTCAAGGACTAGCTTTTGGTTTTATTGCTTTTCTGTATTATTTTTCTGACTTTTATGGCATTGATTTTCACTTTGATCTTTATTATTTCCTTCCTTTATTCTGAGTTCCATTTACTTTTCTTTTTCTAGTTTCATACAATTGAATCTGAGATCATTGATTTGAGACCTTTCTTCTCTTCTGTTATAGGCTGTTAGTGCTACAACAAAGGCCCTAAGTACTGATTTAGTGGCATCTCACAATTTTTAATGATATTATGTTTAAATTTCATTCAGCTCAAAATACTACCTAATTGTCTTCTGATTTCCTCTTTGACCTATGGATTATTTAGAAATATGTTATTTTGTTTTCAATTATTTAGTGATTTTCCAGAAAACTGTTGATTATTAATTTCTAACTCAATTCTGTTTTGGAGAGAGAATGCACTTGTCCACAATGATTAGTCTGCTAAGAGCTCCAGAGACTGACTGCTCAGGACAGCTGCAGCTGCAGAGCAAAAAGCTGGGCTTTTGGGGGGATTTTTCTCAGCCTACAGCTTTAATTGTGATTCACGTGTCTTCAGCAGAGAAAGAGACTGTGTGTGGCTGAGGCTTCTGCTGTGCAGCCTGCACGTGAGATTCCTTTCTGCTGCTCCAGCATGGGGTCGGCAGCCAGGAGGCCCTTGGTGTGCACAAACACATCTGCAGCTTTACCTGTCAGCATCACACCTGGCCCTGATCCTGGGAGGTCAGGGCAGGAAGATACAGCTCCCACACTGATTGGTCACTGAACAGCTCCATTGACACTGATCTTTTTGAGGCCACAGGGCAGGATTGGACATTGTTCCTGCCCTTGGGGAGTCATAGCTTATGGGTTGGTGGATGAATTACAAATCCATTCTAGAAGACTGGGTGTGACTTAGCCTATGCCCTATGACCGGTGGGTGGAGTTGGAACAGGACCCAAGACTCCTGACACCCAAGATACCAGACATATTCTCCACAGGCTAGGCCGATGTTGGTGTCGGAGGGTGTTTTCTGGGGAAAGGTCTGAACTTACAGTGGGAACTGTGAGTGAACGGAATTGTGAATGAAATCAAGAGAAAATGGACATGGCCAGCCCCTACCTTATCCCATGTTCCAGATATCAGTGGTTGACTTCTTTCTCCAACATTATAGAATTTTGTCCTTGAGAAATGCCCTGGAAAACTAACCAAATAAACAAACTAGTTTAGAGAATGTAGGGATTTAGTGGCTCAACTGATCAAGAACTACCCAGTGTCCTTCGAGGCAGGTGCTCAGACTCTGGCTCCATTTCTGATGTTCTCTCCTCTCTGTCCTTCTCCATGTGCTGCCTTCATTCCTAGCTGGTCACACCCACACTCCATGGTGACCAGGAGATGCTATCGGTTTCCTTCTAGGAACTCCTTCGAGAAAGAGGTTGCTCCTCTTTCCAAGAAACCCCTTGTATTAGTCATTTTTCCATTGCTGGAACAAAATCCCCTACACTCACAATTTAAAGGAAGAGAGATTTAATTTGGTTCATAGTTTTAGAGGGGTTGCTCCATGGCATGGCTGGTGGACCTGGCAGAGGTAGGCTGCTCCATCCTTGGCCTCCAGGAAGCAGAGAGGGGAAAAGCACCAGAGAGGAAGAGGCCAGAGGCCAGATATAAACCCCCAGGCCATGCCCCCCCAGACACACCCAGAAGTGTGCTTCACTGATTTCTGAGCAGCTCCTAAGCCAATTAAGTTGACAATCCACCTTAACCATCACACCACCAAACATTTCATTGGCCTGAATTGAGCAGAATGTCCTTCCCTGAACCAATCACTGCATGCAGCAGATTGGGATAGACTGACTGCTTAAGCCAATTAAGATTCATCCCTGGAGGTAAAGATGACATCACATTCAGTCTATGTGGTGAGAGTGGCGGGTTGTTTCTCCACAGCAATGTCTGGTCATCTTTGGTGAAAGGTGAAATAGAAACTGAGGAGGCAACCAGGAACCTAAATAGCCACCACCCCCAAGGTCATAAAAAGATCCAGTCAGTGAGAACTTCCCGCTGCTCTGCCCACCTTCCTTATCCTGCCTGATGCTCAAGCCAGCTGAGTGGCGTTTGCTCCCCTGTCCCCCGTAATGGCTCATAACTCCATTCATTTGCCCTTCTGTGCTCTCCATGTGGGATTCTCTTCTCGGCAACACGTATCTTGGTTATTCCAGTGTGGTTTTCCCAAGCTTTCTGTACCCACAATCCTCACATCCTTTGCCACACCATCAGCTGTGTTTCTATGCCACTTCTACCTCTCCAGGCCCCAAGCAGGAACAGATACTTACCCAGTTCATGAGCTCCTTGGAAATCTGGACTAAGTCTTAATTCTCTTTTTATCCTGGGCTTCTAGCCCCTGCCTGGTTTCGAGAAGGAACTCAATAAATATTTGTGGAATAAATGAATGAAGATACTTTCATTGAATGTTTGGTTATATAGGTATTTGCACTTTTCTAAAAGACAAAGCCACAGGCCAAGTTCCTATGGTGGGACCTCAGGCACCAGCCAGCCATGCCCCGGAGACTATAAGTGCCATGTCCTTCTCGGCCTGGGGGGGGTGGTGGCTGCCACAGCAGGTGCAGCAGGGCCTCACGGAGGAAGTGGCAGTCATAACAGGTGGTGTCTTCCATTCACTGCTTTCAGTGCATGATCGAAAAAAAAAAAATCACATCTTTCTCTGAAAATGCAAGTGCGACATGGGAAAAACTGTGCTTCTCTTTGGTTTCCTGGAGGGAGATGACTTCTCAAGCCCTGCTGGGTTTTCCTGCCATGGCTCATGGACAGAAGGCTCCTTACTGACATCTCTGGGGGACGAGTGGGTGGTCCCCTGCCTGACGGTTGCTCAGCCCTCTGAACCACAGCCACCGAGCTCACCTGCCACCCCAGCTGAGATGGGGGCATTCTGGTGTGTGGTGGGCTGATGGTGCCACATTCATGGTGCCAGCACCTTGTTCCCTGGCCTGGCTGCTTCTCCTGAGACAACCTTGGCCCATCTTGATCACTGAGCCCCTCCCTGGCCCTCTCTGGCCAAGCTCCATGCACTAAACAGCCCCTCTGCCCTCAAATTTGTCCCCCCTAGCACCCCACCAGCACCACCACAGAGTGTTGCCCACACAGCTGGCTGGGACCTCCCAGCGGGAAACAATTTCCAGAAGCCATTGCAAATTGGTCACAGTCCAGGCACGGGCATGGACACCAGCCAAGCACACACTATTCCCTCTGCCTGGATGTCCTTCCTTCTTTATCAGCCTGGCAAACTCTTACTCACTGCTCAAGACCAGCTCCAAATCCCCTTCTCTGTGACGCCCCCTCTGCCTCGTTCAAGGAAAGCGGATCCTCCCCGGTCTCGGGCCTCTTTCTGTTGCCTTACGCAGTCAACCCCCTGGTCTGTCTCACCCACTAAAATGCGACCTTAAAATGGGACAGGCAGTCGCCTGCCTGTATCCCAGCGACTGAAAGCAGACGTCAGCAGGGTTTATGTCGGGAATGAATCAGTGAACAAAGAAAGGCCTTCACCACATCCAGCCCCTCCCTCGCTACCTCACAATAGCAGCGACAGCAACTGTAGATCTATTTCTCCTTGCTGGAACATAAACTATGTCCCAGGTACTGCTTTTATCTCTTTGCCTGAGCCATCTCTAGACAATTTCATAAGCTCCTTGTGACTTTGATGTGATTCTTAGGTCCATTTCCCAGATTAAGTACGTGGGTTTAGAGAATTCAAGGATGGGGACCAAAGTCAGCCTGCGGAGATGAAAAGGCCAGAGTTTGAGCTCAGATGCGTGTCCCCGGTCTCTGCATTTGCTAAGGACCTACTGAACCAGCCATCTTGCTGTCACTATGTTAAATACTGAAGTAATCTACTTACAAAGAGAAAAGGTTAATTTGGCCCAGGGTTGCTCTCAGCCCTGCGGGACAGCACCTGGCAAGTGTGACAGTGGCAGAGCAAAGCTGCTCAACTCATGGCAGGAAGCAGGAGAGAGCAGGAAGTCACTATGGTCCCACAATGCCCTTTGAGGGCACATCAACCTGGTGACCCAAAGCCCCGCCTCTTAAAGGCTCCACCACCTCCCAACAGCACCAAGCTGAGGACCGAGAACACAGGCCCTTTGGGAACACTCTAGATCCAAATCATAATATCTACTATGTGCCAAGTTCTGTCCTAAAGTCTTGGGATACAGCAAGAAACAGCAAACCAAATCCCTGCTCCTGTGGCACTCACAACCTAATGTATGCTGTGAAGAGGAGACCAATAATAAAAAATGCACATTCAGAAAAGTGTCAAAGTATAGTAAGGGCTATAAAATAAAACAGGATTAAGGGAGCCAGACAGTGATGGAGTGGGTGGGTTATACCTCAGGGGATAGCTGAGCTGAGACCTGACCGAAGTGAAGGGGCAGACCCTGGTACAGCTGAGGAAAGTCTGGTCCTGGCAGAAGGAGCGGCAAGTGCAAAGGCCTCGAGGCTGAGCAGGTCAGCTTGTTTGAAGGGTGGCAGGGTCCAGTGTGGCTGGAGCTCAGTGAGTGGGGAGATTCAGGACAAAGTCACAGGGTAACCAGGGAGTGGACTGGGCATCATAGGGGCTCATGGGTCATGCCTGGGTTCTGCCTTCTGAGGCTGAAGGTGAGGGCTGGGTGAAGGACTGGTGGAATTCAAAGGTTGCCTCTGGCCTTTGGGAGGAATCTTGTTGAGGTGGGCAGGGCCCAGTAGAAGCTGGAGGCTGGTTTGTCCCTCTCAGCATCCCCCAGAACTGGGGTCTTGCTTAGTCCTGTGGACACAGCCCCCAGGATGCCACCTCTGCCTGGAACATATACTATCAGCAAGTCCCTGTGTCCCTGTGTCACCATGGACCACTCACCAGTGTAGGTGCCAGGGAGGTGTGCCCCACTCCTGTTCCGGGTCCTTCAGCTCCTGTAGCCCTCAGGGTTGAGGGTACAATGCCCACTTCGCAGATGAGGATGAGAACTTTGCTGAAAGCAGGAACACAGCTGGTGCCTTGGATGAGGTTTGGACCCACATCCGCAGAGCTCCAGGGAGCACCACCCAAACCCCCAGCTTCTTAGTCTCCTGGCCACTGCCACCCACCACCCCTGGGAAAGTCCCTTCTTTTCAGACCTGTTTCTCCTGTGGAATATGGAAGTGACAACCCCTGGCCCTTCTGCCTTCCCGGATGTGGGAAAATGGACGCAGTGACATGGATGGCAGTGAGGGATTATTAATAATCACTGAGTCACACACACGAGTTTGCCCTCCTTCAGAGAGCCCTTTGGAGCAGGGTCTCAGCCCCACTTCCAAGGGAGTGAGCGAGGCTCAGAGAGGTTCAGGAGCTTGCCCGAGGCCACACAGCTGGGAAGGTTACAGCCAGGCAGGGTTCCAGGACATGGCCTGTCTGATTCCAGAGCCATCAGTTCAAACCCCAGAGCCTCTTTCGAAATCTGCCCCACCCATCCCGAATGGCCACGCCTCATCCCACCCTACTCTTCTGGTTAAGGTTGGCTCCGGGCAAAGTGAGGTTGAGCCTAGGGAGGAATCTTTAAAATCGGAAGTCCAGTAACAAGTCACCTTTAGTTAGAGGTCTCCAGTGGCCCCCTGTGGCCTTCAAGGAAACAATCCTAACTTGTTCCTAGCACAGGCGAAGATCAGTGTGGCCTGGCCCTACCCCAATTCACACTTCAACCTTCATCGCACTGTCTCCCTTTCCTTGCTGTTCTTGGCCACCTGCTCCTGGCAGCCCCTTGACCACGTCCTGAGCCTTCAGTCTGACCCCCTGCAAGCTGCTGTCTTCCTGGGATGCTCTTCCCTCCTGCACTCCTTCAGGCTACCCTACACCTTGCACACAGAAGAGCTTGTAACACAGCAGCCTGCTGGTATCGCAACCCCACTTAAATGTGTTCCCTGGGCCCTACTGACATGGACCATGGCATAGCTTGTGTGGTCCTGCCTGACCTAGTCCTGGTATGGTTTCCAGCCACACTGGGGCCCCTGTTCCCAGGATGCCTAAGCTCCTTCTTGCCGTGGGGCCTTTGCAAGGCAGTTCCTGCCATTAGGAAAGCTTGTCCTCTTCCTTTTGGTTCTCCTAGATTTGAACTCTTGGGCTGGGGATACAGCTCAGTGATGCAGTGCCTGCCCAACAAGCATGAGATCCTCGCTGGATTCCTGATACCAAAAGAGAAAAAAGGAAAAAAAGAAGATTTGAACTTTTTATTGAAGAAAATACATGGATAACAAATAAGTGCATTAAAGTTTCTCAACACGGTAATCTTTTTTTTTGTAATTTTTTAATTTTTACCAAGAACATGTATTGGTACATTGTATACATAATGATCCTAATCAACATGGTTATTTTGTACCTGTACAAAAATTGAAGTCACAGCCCCCTAGAATGGCAAGGACAAGAAAATCTGGTCACACCTAGTTCTGCCTGGGTATTGAGGGACAGGGCTGCGGGTGGGATGTAAAACTGTACAACACAGTACTGCGGTTTGTTCCTTATACTTTTGTTTGCACTATCCCCAAATGTCCATTCCCATGGGAGTGGGCAAACACACTATGGGAGAGTACTCAGCAGCAGAAAGGGAGGGAGGACTAAGCGCACAGCACCATGGATGAATTTCAAAATCAGTATGTCGACGGACTGTAATTCTACTTATTATTCTAAAACAAGTGCACACTAGCATAATAGTACAGATGGCAGTTGGGCTGCTGCTGGGGTGGGGTAGGAGGCTGACAACAGGGTACCAGGACATTTTTGGGGGAAAGGAATATGTTCATTATCTAGATTGTAGTGATGGTTTCCCAGGTGTAGACATATGTCAAAATCATCAGACAGTATGCTTTAAATATGTACAGGCTTGTGAACATCGGCTTTACTGCAATCAAGTGACTTTCAAAAGTTGAATACCCTCAAAGCCCCTGAATAAGAATGACAGTTGGAGACAGGGTCCCCAGGAGTGCAGGACCAGCTTGCTTTCTCAGCCTGTTGTGACCCATGGGAGACCTTGCAGAGAGAGTGGGGATGTCTCCATGGTGACACATTTAGGACCCTGAGAAATATTTAATTCTGCTTGATTCCACTCAATTCCACTCATCGCTTCTTCCAGGAAGATCACAACATTTTGACACCTTTGCGGAGCTTGATGACTCAGGTACACATCAAAGTGCTGTTGAAATGTCAGGCAGCCCCACCCCATCCCCCATATCCCTTGAGCTGGGGTTCCCCAGAAGAGGCCCTTCATTCTGAGCTTGTCAGACAGGCTGTTCTCCACAGTGGGGGAGATGAGGAGATGCTGAGGTCCCTGGAAGCTGGAGACACCCTCCCCCCAGCCCACCTGTGCCCTAATGGGAGCACCTATCTGCTGAACATGTGAGCGGCTGGACAAATGAATTCATCTGATTGGTGGATCTAATAGAGGTGCCTGCTGATTGGTTCCTGTGATTTGAGCTGTCATCTACAGACAGCTCCTGATTGGTTGGCAAACATACATACCTTCACCCCAAGCTGGGGCTATACTAAGGTACCCACGTTCCTAGTGTATTCTTTCTGTGAGTACCCCATGAGGCAGTGAGCTGAGGCCCACAGCCTGGAGTGCCTGAGGCATCGCTTCTTCCAGGGGCCATGGGGACTGTGGTGCGTGAGTTCAGACATCTGGCCCTCCAGCCCTCCCTTCTCTACTGCAGAGAGCCTGGGACCAATGAAACATGCCTGGGTTTTCTTTTCTTGTCTCCTCTCCTGTCCTTCAGCCGGGGACACGCTCTATCCTTCCTTTTGCCATGCGATTGGGCAGACTACACCTCACCAGCAGCTTGCCCACTTGTGAATGACTGTGTCTCCTCTGTCATATGGAAGGCATCCGAAAAGGAAGGGCAGATCAAGAACCTGGGTGTGGTAGCACCTGGTCTGCAGCCTCCCCAGGTGGAGTTTTCCTGGCTTTTCCAGCGATGAGAAGGAGGATGAGTACGTTGTATGCCTTTCCCTGAAGCTATTTGTGGTCTGCTCTTTGCAACAACAGGCTGGGCCCTTTTAGGCCACAATCATGGCAGAGAACCCAACTCCAGAATGGAAGCAAGACCTGGGAAGGAGAAGGCTCCACGGGGCACACCTGGATGCACTGGGAGGCTGGGCTGGAGGTGGAGCCCTGGGAGCCAGTCCAGGCTGCAGAGCCCCCTCCACCAGGCTGTGAACTGTGTTCACACTTACATGTGGCCTATTTTACTCAGATGCATTTCCTGCTGGCTCCTGTAGACAGTTGGGTTGAGATCCTTGATAAAAATATAACAATTTAAATGTCCAGACTCACAGTAGCATAATCTTAGACTCATGTTCATAGGCACTAAGCTTTACAGAACTTCAGGTTCCATTATTTTATTCCCTAAATATTTTCTAAATGTCTCCTTGTTCCCTGTGCTGTCCACTGAGATGGGAATATAAGATTGAACAAGACAGGCAGTATCCACACTCATAGACAATACTTCCTAGAATCATGGAAACCCAAAACTAAAGAAGGGCTTGGATGTAATTTTTGGTGTCTCTAGGGAAGGGAAGGAAGTCAGATTGCAGAAGGACTGGCCAGAGGTCAGAAGGAGCGTGAACTGGGAAAGTGTTCTCACCTGGGGAAATCAAATCGAAAGTTGGACTACAGTGTGGCCCTTGTCCACCAGGACTGTGGTCTCTGTCTCCCGGAGGCTGGTCCCCTTAGCCTCTTTACTGTCCGCTGTAAAGTAGCTGCCTTTGCCCTAGCAGATTTGTCTGAGTGAGTTGCCGCTAGGAGGGCCACTGAGGAGAGGTGCAGGAGTGGGTGGCCCCTGACAGGGGCTACCCAGGCTCCTTGGGAGGAGCAGCAAAGAGGGAATGGCCATCTGTCCCTCAGCCCACATGCCTCTAATACCCACTCTGACTGCCTCCACCAACTCTGGGCCACTAGTTCAAGGCCACCTGCACTTGGGCACAGAGGGTCTGTACATGGGTCACGGAAGGAGACCCCAGACAGCAGAGTGTCTCAGGTGACTTTTGCCCAGGGCCCAAGCCCAGCCAAAGTGCCCAACCTTGTCCTCTGAGGAGGGGCCTCCTGGAGTAGTCCTAATGATCAAGTTTACCTCTGGCTAAACATTTTGTCCTTAAACATGAGCGAGAAGGTTCTATTTTAGGCTTTAATTATACAACTGCTTCAACAAAGTAAACTTACATGGCTTTTAATGTTTAACTTTCTTAGTTATGAGTGGGAAATTTTATTTTTATAAAACAAAAAGTAAATGGGCTCTTTCAGCCAAGTCATCTTCAGGAACTGAAATTATTTTTGCCTAACTTATGGTTGCATATTTCATTATGCAAAATGGTTTATGCATATGACTTTGAAAACAATAGAACAGAGACTGATAATGAAAAGCAGTGTATCCCCTTGTACCCCTTGGAGTCCTGAGTCCTGCCTCTCAGAGGTGACCAAGTGGAATTTGTTTACCTGTTTCTCCTACGGTTTCCCATAAAGCTAAATTACGTGTGTGCATCACCATCTCTTAGCTTCCTGCTGTGGTGGGCGAGCCTTCGGCTCATTTCTGCACCAGCCCATCTCCCTTTCTGCCAGTGTTATTGTATTTTTAGTTCTTTTGGTTACCTTGGGAACTTTAAGTAATGGATTCATATGTTTATTCCCGTAAAATAAATGTTACAAGTTTTAAGGTTAAGAGAATTAACTTTCCCATTTAAATTATAGAGGGTAAAACTTGCCTCATTGCTGATGGGACTTGGGCTCTGTCTCCTCCCATCCACCTCATCACTTCCTCCATGTGAGAAAGACACTTGTGATGTTTGGGTTCTGCCCCTTACAACGAGAGTTTCTGGCTAAAACAAGCCATTCTCAAGGGACTCTGCCATATTCCTAAAGGGACACGAGTTGTAGAACTGAGAAGTGGAGAATGTGTGCGGAGGTTAAATTCTAACTGCCCAGCCTCTTAGCAAGCATTTATGAAAATTTTATTTTGCATACTTAATTTGCATATTTCATTATGCAAAGTGACCCTGAGACTACTAAGTGAACTGAGAGCAACTGTCTGTGACCTTCTGGAGCAGGCAGTCTAGTTTGGCAGACATATGCTAAAGCATACTTAAACTAGTGTGATTCTTCAACAGTGATTGTATGGTGGACTCATTATTGTGGTCACCTTGCGTGGGAACACCCAGTTGAACTGAGTTGGTGGGTTCTGGGCATGGAGGATCCACCTGAGGATTGTTGCTGATGCAACGTAAAGCAGAGTGGGAGCAGAAGATAGTTGTGGGATGTTTCCCAGGAGAAGCTCTGCTGCAGCCGGTTCTCCTGAAGGGGACTCAGCTGTTTTCATCCAGGAAGGAGCTCGGGGCCTTGCTGTTGTCGAGGATGGCTGCTGTTGCTTCGGGGGAGCTCTGGTCATCATCTCTGCTGTGAGCATTATCACCTGCAGACAAGGATGTACATGGACAGTGCTGTGAGCTCCCAGCCCTTGAGCGGATCGTTTGGGTCTCCAGTGCATAGATAGACATTCGGCACTCTTCCTGCATTTGGCTTATGGATGAATACTGTAATTTATAAATGTCCTGCATTAAATCTGCTCTCTTGAAAACCATTGGTTCTAGAAAGGTAACTAACACAAATTGTAAGGGAGAGTACTGAGGTTCCATGCAGGCACATAGACAGGGGAGTGGCCCTGTCACAGGTCAGAAAGGACACTTAAGACCCAACCACAGTGCCCACTGATGAGTAGTAGATCCTACAAGTTCCCTCCCCGGTTATGGAGTCATAGGCACTCAAGCGTCCTACATGCTTTGCCTCCACCCCCTTATCTTCTTTGCGCTTTTACAGAGACCGTAATATAGCGGTATGCCCACTCCAAAAAACACAGCCCTAATTTGTCAGTGCCAGTGGTATAAATGTTCACTCTGTGACTGTGCCAAGCTGCCAGTGGAACAACTGCTCACAAAATGCCTGAATGTTTGGTTCTCAGGCAGTGGTCAGAGCAGGACGGCAGCCCTTTGCCTAGTGCACCGAGACAGCCTCACCCCAGCAGCAGAAAAAGCCAATGAACTGCAGCTGTTTGGCAGAGTTGGCTCCAGGTGCAGGAAGGCAGCTGGGATGACAGAGGCTTGGGCTTCAGGCAAGGTGAATGTCACGGTCCTGAAGCTCCGCGACCTCCCATTGCTGCCTCGTTTGCCTTATCTTTGCTCATTCTGGCAAATGAAGTCAGTGCAGTGCCGTCTTTGCTGTCTCACACTCCCAGTGGAATTAAACCACTGCCTCAGTGAGGCAGTCATAACGGGAGTGTTTAGCACACTTTGATCTCTGTCACTTGGATCTGAAAGTTCCATGACCCTGAGAAGTGCCAGGTGAGCCCACCTCCAGAGAAGGGGTCTGGAGCACCGGGGTGGGGTCCACAATGCCACGTCCTGTGGCGTTTCCCAGCTGCAGGAGCATTGTGTGCCTCGGTGTCTCACCAGTGGAATGGGCCCAAATCTGATATGAGTGTGAAAAGCACAGGATGCAGGGGCAAGAATTGTCAATATGGGCTAGCCTCAGACACTGAGCTCACTCTGGGCTTTGGCAGATGGGAAATACCAAAGCTGTGGAGTCCCAGGATGCCTCTGCCCAAGTCCCTTCAGCAGTCCAGCAAGAGGACAGTTGGGGGTCACCCAGACCTACTTTCAAAGCTGGGTCTGCACTTGGTGACTATGAGTGTGCCAGCCTCTGCCATGGGAACCTCGTGTGTGTGTGTGTGTGCACGCTCGCGTGTGCATGTGTGCATATGCATGCAGGTGTGCCTCCTTCTCAGGATGTGTGCAAGCCAGCCTCAGTGTCTCTGTTTCTCAGTGAATCAGTCTCCCTCTCTGACTTGCTCACTCCCCCAGCCCATATCACTGCTGGCCCCAGCATGGAAATCTGGGAGTCTCCGGCTGCAGGGCCTCAAGTCCCAAGGAAAGGCTCTCAGCTGGCCCTCAGAAGGAACAGGCTGCAGACCCAAGGGAACCCGGGTCAGCATGTCCTGATGGAGTGGGAAAAACCCTACACTCAGTGCCAGGGCATCGGAGCGCAAGCCCTGCCTCTTCTGCTTCCTGTGTGACGTTGGACAAGTCGTTCTCTGAATCTCACTTTCCTCATTAGTTAAAACAGGCGGTTGGCAGGTGAAACAGGCTAATTTCTGCGGCGCTGCAGGTCCTGCGTGCAGAGAGACTGGAAAGAGGAGTCAGATCCCGGGGGACCTGCAGGGCTGGAGTCTGATGGGTGGCTGCTGAGTCGAGGGGCTGCTGGAGGCCAAGGAGACAGTTGTGGTGCCTTCCCGGGACAGGTGCGGAGTTGAAGACTCAGGGATGTCACATAGCAGGCGGGGACAGCTGCAGTGAGGCCCGAGTCTCCCTTCCCACACCGCAGGTCCTCCCAGTCCTCCTCCCTACAGAGGGGTGGCTGAGGCAGAGAGCGCAGGGCCAGTGACCTTCGCGACCATGTTGTGAAGGTGCCTTTCGTCACACTGGGGCTCAGGAGACTGTGTGGCTGTGTCCTCTCCACTCCCACTCGGGCTTCTCTCCCTTTTCTCTTCTTTCTCTGGGCTCCAAAGTCTCCCTCTCTCCTCCTCTTCACTGCTCCGCTTTGGGTCCTGACTCAGCGTGGCAGATGTCAACATTTCCGACTTTCTCTGTCCTGCTGGTCACAGGCTGCCTCTGTCACCCTGCACTCCGCCTCTCTCTGACTCTGTGTTCACATGTGTGTGTGCTTCTCTCTTTGTCTGTCTATCTCTGTCTCTGCCTTGTGTCTCTGTCTCTTTGTTTCTGTTTGTCTGTCTCTGTCTCTGCCTCTGTCTCTCTCTCTCTCTCTCTCTCACACACACACACACACACACACACGCACATCTGAAGTTCTCTGGTACCTGACCCAGCTCCTTCTTGCCCCCTGGGTGTCTGGCCCTGTTCTGGGCAGCAGCTCATTGGATGGCCAAGCTCTGGTGTCCACTTGATTGTGGTCCAGGCACAGGAGCCCAGCAGAGCCCTGTGGAGAGGAGGGCAGAGAGCCAGGCTCCACAGGAGTAATCTGGATCCTATCTGACCCCGGCATGGTGGGTTTGCTTTCAAAGTCCAGGAAGACCACACGTTTTCCTTATCATCTTTCTAGTTTCTTCCACTGGCTGGACATCCCTCTCTTCTTCCCTGTCCTCACCTAAAGGTCACTGGGCCACACCCTTGGGAAGTGTTTGGAGCAGACTGGCTGCTGCAGAGCTTTCTATAGGTGACCGCTCCAAGCCTCCTTCTTCATGGTGACCTGCAAAGAGGACCCCAGACCCCAGGTCTCTTCTACACCCAGCGCCCTTTGATATTGGGTGTCTTCCTTCACTGTGACCTTCAGGAAGGTGAAATAAGCATGTATATGACACTCATGTTGTACATGGAGGAAATTAAACAAAAGAAAAGCTGGTTCAAGTTCACTAGATTTGCCTCATCTGTTACTTGGGTCACAGAAGTGCTTATCCAAGGAGCTGTCGGGATGCAATAAGACAATGACAGAAAAGTGCTGAGCCTGGTACTTAATAAATGCTCATGGTTGCTGTAAATGAGCTCATAGCGGCAGCCTTGCTTTGCACTCCTCTTCTGCAAAGTTCTTAACAACACTCTGAACAGATGGTCTCACCCTGGTCGGCAGATAAAGAATCTGCAGATGGAGCAGAGCGGGCACCTGCCCAAGACCAGCACAAGTTCATGGCAGGAGACGATGTCCAGCCCAGGCTGACTCAGCCCCTCACCTGCTGTCCCTGACCATGCTGAAAAAGGCTAGCACCTTCTTCTCAAGGTGCACTTGACACAGGTCCCCCAAGGCCACACCGAGCACGGCAGCATGCAGCAGAATGGCACCTGTGCCCCGGCCCAGGAGCTCAGAAGCTGGGCTCGGATGAACTGAAACCCCAGGAGCCTCCTATGTCTCATAGCTGAGACCTGGCCCTGGCCTGAGCCCTGACTGAACAGCCCCAGAGGAGGGACTTCAGGGGCAAGTGGGTTCAGGGTCACTCTAAGCTCCAGCTGGGCTTTCAGTGGGTGGAGAACCCAGACTGGGGAGATGTCCATGTGACTGTGTGAAGACAATAGTGAGAGCACAGGCTGCGGCTCCGATGGAGCCCTCAGCCCCTGGCCTGCAGGGTGCACACTCAGGGCACGATAGCCTCCCACAGCAACCCACTGAGACCGAGCCTGCCTCTACAGTCACTTAACAGCTAAGGAAGCTGGGTCCTCCCCAAGCTCTCAGACACAGTGCTGGGAAGCAGCAGAATGAGACTGGAACGGGGGGTTCGGTACGCTGGAGGGAGCCCTCCAAGACTAACCTGAGAAGTGAGAGGGGAGTACTGCTTGTATAGTGGCTGCTGGCCTGTGAATGGTCCAAGTGTAGGTCTGCGATTGGTTCAAATTCAGGCCTGTGATTGGTCCAAGTCTCTGCAGGCTCCAGGACGGTCATAGCTATCCTGACTGCAGTTCGCTGAGGTGGTGGGGAGGGGCAAGTTGTTTGATTGACAGCTGTCACACCTCTGAGAAATATGGTGGGCTGAAACCAGGGTGTCTTCCAGAGGGGTAGCTGTGTGCATTAGAGCTTACCTGGGCTTGGGGAGACTGAGGAGGTTAATGGGCCCAGATCTCTACCCTCTTGATCTTAGCACTGCGAGAGTCCTCTCCCTCTTCAAAGAAGTGGCAGCGGTGTCTGAAGCGCCAGGAGTAGGAAAGGGGTGCTGAGCCTGACGGTCAAGTCGCACGGCTGTCTGAGCAGCCGAGAGGAGAGTGGCTGCTAAATAACTAGGGAGGACAATGAGGCCAGCTGTCCCAGTGTATGGGGTGGGGGGCATTGGGGGTGGGGTGCTGGTAAGGGGGGAAGGGAAGGGCATGGTACCCTTGGCCAAACCACTCCCCCTTCTGGCCAGCAGCGGGAAAAGGAGGAGAGGAAGGTGCTTTCCTGTGGTCTCAGTACCCCTGGTGCTGGAGTCTCACAGAACAGAGTTTGAGCACTGATTCTGTGACTCACGAACTGTGTGTCCTTAAACAAGTCACCTCACCCCTCGGCGCCCAAATTTTCTCACCTGAGTGGTGAAGCTGAGGACATCTAGTTTTAGAATTGCTTCAGTTATTATATAAGAAAAGACAAAGGTATTATAAAATGTACGCTTTGTGCCAGGCACTTCTCCGAACATTTTAAACTGAAGGAACCAGTTCTGATACCTAGATTGCAGGTGGACGTTGACCAGGCCCTGTGTGCTGGAAAACTGCCAAAGTCAGTGTGGAGCATAGTCAGCCCACATTCCTAGGCTACGTATCCACAGAGTCAACCAGCTGCAGATCTCGAATATCCCAAAGGAGGGGAAGGAAGTCATTATCTGTGCTGTTTCTCCTGACATTGTTCTCCAAAGAACACAGTATAACAACTGTTTGCATAGATTTATGTTCTCCTAGGTATAATAAAATAGAGATGAATTAAAGTTCACTGGAATATGTGTGTAGGTTACGTGCAAATGAGGTCATTTTATAGAAGGGACTTGGAAATCTGTGGCTTTCGTATCACAGTGGGTCCTGGAACTACTGCCCCACAGATCCTGAAGGACGACCATACTTAGAACAAGGTCTGAAATATCCTAACCAGCTCTTCTGCAAGTGGGGCCTGCACGCTCCCTTTTATCAGAATCCCCAGGCAAGAGGAGGGTGGGAGTGAGGGCCATGTGTGTTTGATTTACAGATTTCCCAGCCCTATCCAGTGCCTGCTGAGGGAGAATCACTGAGGCTTGGAGAGAAGCATTTTGCATACACACGGACCTTCTCAACTAGGTGCCTCTTAAACCTCTAAATATTTGGAAGCAGGGCTGACTGTATAATAAAATTTCACAAATGTCAAGACAGAGTCCTGGGTTCTAGAACAGGTCTTGCCACGAGCAAGCCACAGCACAGTGAACAAATCACCAAATTCCTCTGCTTGACTCTTCGGGATCCTGCTGCGGGTCTCAGAGAGTACCCAAGAGCGTGGAGCTGATGAAGGTTGTGGGTATTTCCCGGTGATGGTACAGGCAGATCCTGACTCACATCGACCCAAGACTGAATTCTGACTCTGCTGTTGATGCCATTTTAATTTTCTTATTGTGTCTTTCACCGTAGAGCTGTTCTTTTAATGGCTGCTTTGGTGATTCCAAAGAATATATTCATTTAAAACAATCTATTAATACCGATTTAATTTCAGTAGCATAAAACAACTTTGCTCTAATAAAGCTCCTGGTGCACACCCTTTCTTTTGTGCTATTATTATCACACAAATTACCTTCATATGATAAAAGTCTGTCAATGCAGATTTATAATTACTGCTTTGTACAGTTATCTTTTATATCAGAGGTAGAAGAAAACAACTACAAAACATACATTTAAACTGTCTTTCTATTTATCTATATAGATAAATTCGCCAGCACTAAAAAGCTGTGGATTTCTTCATGTGGATTCAAGTTACTATCTACAGTCTGTTCATGTCAGCCTGAAGCACTCTCTTTGGTATTGCTTGTGGGGTAGCTCTGCTAGTCACCAGTCAGTTGAGGGTTCTTTTCTTGATTCAGATAGAAATCATGAATTGGCAAAGTGCAGGTCTGCTAGTGGCTCAGGGTTTTGCATGTCTTAGTGTTACTGTTCTGGGCCCTAACACCACCAACTGACACTAGTTAATGTCAGATGCTGTCAATTAATACTTCTGATTGCGGGTCTCTGCCACTGAGGACCGCCACCAGTCGACACCAGTTAATGCTCATTACAATCAGTCTACAAAAAGGGCTGGTTGCTGCTCTCTGTTGCTGATCTCTTTTGGTGGCTGGTCTCTGGAGCTCTTCAAGCACAGCAGCCCCTACAGTTTATAGCCACTTTTAAAGCAACAGCTGTACCCACACTACTCAGGAGAAGAGTCACAACTAGATTTACAGGATCTTCCAAGTTCATATTACCTAAGAAATAAATCATGAGAGATTTGTAGGACCACTAGAGCAAGGGTTTGTTTAAACATGACCTTGTGCAGCAGTGTACAAGAGGGAGCCATTCTAGACCAGCCAAGGAGTGTGAGGTGAGTGCTGGTTTTGTCACCCCAGCAGACCTGCAACTGGCCCAAACTTGGGCCTGCTGATTGTTTCAAATTGGAATAAACTCAAGGCTTCTGATCTGAGCCTACTGATTGGTCAAAATTTAATTCTAGTCTCCTGTGGTCAGGATAGGCACAGGAAAGCCACTCACTTCATGAGGAGCTCAAGTGGTATTGTCTGCGATGGAGGGTGACTGTAAATACCAGTGAAGCTTCACTCTTGACTGCCGCTTACCTTCTGCTGTGTGGCCTGGGACTTGGGGACCCCCCATCATATGTGATCAGTCATTTTTTCTATTGCTTCTTTCAAAGGACTCTGTTTGTCTTGGGCTTTTTCACAATTTGACTATTGTATCTGTGCTTCTCTTTGAATTTATCTAACTCGAAGTTTATTGAGCAAGTTGGATGTATATATTAATTTTTTCATCAAATTTGGGGATCTTTTTCAGATATTTTTTCACATATTCTCTCTGCTCTATTCACTGCTCTCAGTTCTGTGAGTGTATATACAGAAGTGGAAATGCTAGATCATATTCAATGTTTAATTTTGTAGGGAATCACCATACTGCATTTTACAGTGTCTGTACTATTTTACATTCTACCTGCAATGCCCAAGAATTCCTACTTCTCCAATTCCTCATCAACACTTGTTTTCTTTTTGTTTGTGGGTGTGTTTATGACAGCCTCCTAATAGGTGTAAAGTGGTATTTTATTGTGGTTTTGATTTGCATTTCCCTGGTTGTTAGTGATGGTGAACATCTTCTTGTGTTTATTAGCTATTTATGCATCTTCTTTGGAGAGATAGCTATTCGAGTCATTTTCCCATTTTTTATTTTGTTGTAATTGTTGAGTCTAAGAGTTTTTTACATAATTTAGATATTAATTCTTTATCAGATACTGATTTGAAAATATTTCCTTGCAATTTTTGGACTCCTTTTAATTGTATTGATAGTGTTCTTTGAGACCCAAAGTTTTTGAATGAAAAAGTAAAGTTCAATTTATTGGTTTTTTCTTTTGTTGCATGTTTTTAGTGTTCTTTCTAAGAAATCATAACAAAATACAATGTTATGAAACTTTTCCCTATGTTTTCTTCTAAGAGATTTTGATTTTAGCTTTTCAGTGCAGATCTTTGATCTATTTTTGTATTAATTTTGTATATGTTGTCAGGTGAGAGTCCAACTTCGTTGTTTTGCATGATGCTATCCAGCTTTCTCAGCAGCATTTGTTGAAAAGATGGTCCTTCTCTTATCTAATAGTCTTCACACCTTTGTTTAAAATCATTTAAGGTATATTTGAAGCTTACTTCTGAGCTGTCCATTCTATTCCACTGGCATGTATGTCTGTTCTTATGCGAGATGACAGTGCTTTTATTACTAGAGCTTTGTAATATGTTCTGAAATCAGAAGTTTGAGATTTTCGAATTTGTTTTTCTTTCCAAGATTGTTTTGACTATTTGGAATCCCTTGAGATTTCATCTGAAGTTTGGGATGGTTTTTTCTACTTCTGCAAAAGACATCAAGTTGAATAGCACTGACTTCTTAACAATATTAGTCTTTCAATCTGTGAACATGGAACAGCTTTCCCTTAATTTGCATCTTCTTTAATTTCTTTCAGCAATGTTTTGAAGTTTTCAGTGTACATGTCTTTGATATTCTTGTTCACACTAATTCCTGAGTATTTTATTCTTTTTGTCACTATTGTAAATGAATTGCTTTCTTAATTTCCTTTTTAAATTGTTCAATGTTATTGTATAGAAATGCAAGTGATTTTGTGTTTTGATTTTGTATTCTGTAGCTTTGATGAGTTTTTAAATTAGTACTACTAGATGCGTGTGTGTGTGTGCGCGTGTGTGTACATATGGATGAAATTATTAGCATTTTCATCATATAAGATCACATCCTTTGTGAACAGAGAACGTTTTATTTCTCGCTTTCTTTTTTTGTTTATCAGTTTGGATACCTTTCATTTCTTTTTCTTGCTCGATTGCTCCAAGTAGAGCTTCTAGTACTGTGTTGAACAGAAGTGATAAAAGCAGGCGTCCTTTTCTTTTCCTGATCTTAGAGGAAAAGCTTTTAGGTTTTTACCACTGAGTATGATGTTAGTCATGAGTTTGATTTTTTTTTTAAAGAAATGCCTCAAGTCTCCCTACTTTTGAGTTTCCTAGGCAAACCCTAAGGTTGGTCCTCATGGAGTTAAATGTCCTGTATCTGTGTCCCAATATAATGCAAATTCCAGTCTACCTTTTTGTGCCAGTTCATTTGATCTCTCCTGGTGACATAATCTACTCTGTAATCCCTGCAATTTCCATGGTGCTAATGATTATGAAATAAAGTCTGAAGCACAGAAAGTTTGCATCCTGTATATGAGATTACACACCTTAATAGAGTTTATTAAATTTATTTTGCAGTTACTAAGGAGATTAGATTCACCATGTGGCTCCAGAAGGCAAAACAAAGACCAGCTGGTAGAATCCACTAGGCAGCAACTGAAAATTCAAAGGGAAGATGTGTGTGGGGGTCAAGGCAGCTGGTGCCAAGTGAACCATCCCAGGAGACCAGGTGAGGTCACTGCCAGGGCAGTTAATAGGAAGGGCTCGGGGTCCCACCTGGGTTACTTTCGTTTCCTGATTCCCCAGGGCTTCAAGCTAGTAAGTTAACTTTTGTAAACCTCGATTCCTTCTTCACCCACCACAGAATTATGCACAGCGTGTGGGTGCATTGTCATGTCATTATTTAGAGTTGGCGGAGGCTCCCTCACTTCTTGTTTCCCCAGAGGGATTGCCCAGATGCCTACCCCCCACCCACAGGGGGGTGAGCTGGCCGAAGAGAAGGATGCTCCTGCCCCCGGCCTCAGATCCCGCCACTGGGGAGTCCGGAGACTCAGTGCACCTCCTGTCTAGTCTTAGGGTCTGCAGCGGTTCATACACTGTGGGGATGAGCCCATCTTCCAGAGTCAGCTCCATCAGTGATGGAGGGAGGTTCATTCTCCACACTTCCTGCTCTGCTTCCCATTCAACCACTCTTTCTTCTGATCTGCGTCCTAATTCTGTGAGAGGGAGCAGGCAGGATGATCATGCCCACTTGCCAGAGGAAAAAACTTAGGTCCCAGGAGGGGAAGCGACTTGCAGTTACCACCAGCAGTTAGGGGTTAGTAGGGGAGACAGGACAAGGGGCTGGCCCCCGGGGAGAAGCAAGTATACGGGCTCAGGGCTGAGTCAGTGAGACTTTCTGAAAGAGGCGGGCCAGGAGGCCGGGGAGGCAGGCTGTCCGGATGGAGGTTGCTGAGGAAGGGCTCAGACCCGAGATGCAGGTGAGCTCCACACTGAGACTGAGAGCAGAGTAGGCTGCTTTCCGCGTGGACAGTGCAGAAAGCCTGAGACCAGGATGGGGCCCCAGAGTCAAGACCGGGGTTTCGGATGAGACCCTTAAGGGGCTAGACAGCCCAGATCGTTCTCTTAACAAAGGAAATCAGGATGACACTCAGGTGGGCCCTCCTGTGCCAGGGCTCTCTGGAGCAGCTCTGCATGTGAGCTACCTTGATTCTCAGCAGCTCCGGGCAGGGGCTCTTACTAGTCCCCATCTTATAGGTGAGACTGGGGGGCAGAGAGGTTGAGTCACTGACCCCAGCCCCACAGCCAGATGGTGGAGCAAGCATAGCGTGGCCTCGACACCACAATGTGTACAATGGCCACTCCCCTCGCCCTTCTCCTGTCCCAGGCTCCTGGGAGGTCCTACAGTGACAGCAAGAAGATGGTTCTCTGTAGCCAGACACAGTCTTCCAGAGTGTGGACGGCAGGCTCAGCTGCATTTCACCCCCTGAGTCAGGGCAGCACAGCTGTCTGGGGGGACTGGGGATTGAGAATATGGAGATGGGTTCAAGCCCTGGCTTGGCCCTGTATGGCCGTGTGACCTTGGGTGCACCACTTAACCTCTCTGGGCACCCTTATCTCCTGGGACCTGCTTTCTGTCCACAGTCACGGACATGTTCAAGCAAAGACTATATTTTACAAAGCTGAGAGGCGAGGAGACTATCGCGAGCCTGGGAATATCCTCGTTACCATGTGGGCCATTTCCTTCGCTTCAAGGGCTCAGCAAGAAGCTCCTCTTTTCTCCCCTGGAACCATTTTTCCTGAACCAAATTCCCCAGCAGGCGAATAAGCAAACGCTGTGAATGATTTGTCTTTATCAACATCCCTCCCACTGTTGGCCGTCTCCTCTCCGCGTCCCTGGGGAATCAGCTGGGAGACTCCCTCCAGGCTCCAATGCTCCACCGCTCACCAGGCCCCGGGTGGGCGCCAGAGCAGGACGTACTGTGGGGCTTCACACGGCCCAAGTCCTTTACTGTGCAGATGGGGAAACTGAGTCCCAAGGGAGTGAGCAGCAGCGCAGGCACATCAACAGTTGTGCCAGCGCTTGCAGTTACAAGTGACGCGGAGAAAAGGCAGTGTGACAGATCGCAGCACAGAGGGAGGCGGACTCCAGCAGCAGTCCTGCCTGCAGAGGTGGCTGC